>JAKYLM010000360.1:0-32500 GCA_023634145.1 Thymallus thymallus
TCACATGACCTGACACAAGGGCAATGGAATACCGGTGCTGCAAATATCCCCCACCTTACAGTCCTAGAGGGCTGGGTAGGTGTGAGTAGCATGGTGATGGTATGGTAGGAAGCATTTCTGTCATATTGCCTACATCTCTCCAGTACTATCAAAGACAGGGGAAAGTAGGTTTGTTTTCATGTTTTCAGATTTGAACACAGCCAGGGACAACTAATATCTCCTAACAGTAATTATACAGAGTCCATATTTCAGATCTGAAAAGTGTCCTGCTATTCAGTCTGTCTCACTTCTTTGTCTTGTAGAGAGAGGCTTTTCCTTTGTATTAGTGATAGCCTCTCTGTCCTATGTCTGGTCAATGGAGAAACCTGAGAGAGATACACACCAGACAAGCATTCTAGATGTTAGCGTTTAAAGTCACACGCTAAAGGATGAGTGTTGGTCGTTTCTTACCTGGGTTTAAACCAGGTAAACCCAGGAGACAATTATCTCAGCATTTTAACATGTATTCCTTTAAAACAAATGCTAATTGAAAAACGTTTTTGAATATGGTTTCCCATTTGATAGTAATGGCATTTCAAATGTAAGGCTAATGCACCCTTGTTATTCAAAGTGAACCAAAATGTATGAAAAGGTGAATGTGTTTTTCATTGAATATAATGCAGAGCACTGTATTATTAAAATGAGAAACTGTCATTCATTTCACTAAATTAGATACATTCCATACATTTCTCCATTGAATAAAAAGCTAACGTTACATAAATGTTTTTTTCAGGTGTCACTTGGCACTGTTGCTTGGTATTTCAAGTTGTGTAGAAGGGTTTCTAAGTTGTCATAAAGCTTTCTTAAGCTATGGTAAAGCAGACAGTTGTAAGATAGAGTGAAGACTTGTCTCAACATTTCAATATTTAATATTGTTGTATTTTTCTTTTCTTTAAAAAAAAAACCTTTTATTTATTTCTCTCCAAACACCATCCTCATCTTTCTCCTGAATGTGGATCATTGGCGTGCATGTTGACAGTCTGATCTTCTTTGCAACTAGTTCTGTGGACGTTGTCTAAAATTACACTTTCAAGTATTCTATTCTCCTCTCACCTACTTCCAGATATGTCAAATTCCTCACCGTCTTGACTGGTAGTACACCCTCAAGGTACATCTACTGTTCATTACAGTATGTTCATATACAGAGCCATTTAAAAGATAAATATGTGTATCCCAGACATTTCCATTGTAATTGTAATGATCCACTGTGTTCTCTCCCAAGCAGTTTCACATATTGTAGGCATTCCTTGACCTTTTTTTTCTAAATGTTGCCCAACGCCCAAAGTTCCTGTAGTTCTACAGATACCAGTGTGTCTCTGCTCTAGTTGGCTAACACAACACACTGACACTCAGGCTGCTGAATGTTATGTAGGCCCCAGTGTGTCACGCTGTGTCACGCTGTGTCACATAGGAGTCCATGACAGTTCACATGGAATAGAGAAGTGTGTTTTCTGATATGGTGACAGTGACCCAAATCCAGAAGGAAAGATAGAGCTGATCCCTTAGATGGCGGACAGACACTAACAGTAGAATTGTGCCTTATTACAGCGCAGGGATGGGCTTTCCCAGCTTGGCACCAAAGGTTCTATTTAGATTTGGCTCATTTCATATAATGGTATTGTCTCTTGGTGCCAATATGGTGTTCAATGCATGTATCTCAAGTTGTGTTTGCCAAACGGTATATCAATGTCTCTGAATTGATTTTAAATCTATTTTGATATTTATAGACCAGCTAAAAATCAACTGTTTTAAACATGGGATGTGTCTAGGGTTGCAAAATTCCGGGAACTTCAATAACTTTCCTGGTTTTCCAGAAATCCTGGTTAGGGTTTCCGGAGTTCCTGCTTATTCCCTCCCTACTCCGGGAATTTCTGGGAAACCAGGGAATGTATTTAAATTTAAGTTCCAGGAATTTTGCAACCCTAGTTGAGTCCCAAAAAGGTTTCAGTGACCAACCAGTCAAAGCCTCAATATTTTTTTTATAACTAAGATCTATCCCTGTAAGGATCTTCAACATGTATAGCTAAAGTGTTACAGATTGCGTGATTGAAATTCTATTTTTTGATTGAGCCGACATATGCAGCATTTACCGTGAATGCATTCTCCGCTAACGCAGGAACATTGGCTTTACATTTCAATCACACTGAACTTTAGCACTATGAATTGAATCCAGCTGTTAGTGTTACTTTGTGCCTAAACCCAGCTATGGCTGCATTAGATGTTGTTTTTCTATATCTGTGAGTTGTGATGCAAAGTCAGCCATGTCTAAATTAACGTTTATATACCGGGCATACGAGACAAAATTTCTACAAATGTTTTTTTTTTTTTTGACTTGGTACCCTTAAAATACAGTAAGATATTAAACTATGCATGCTTTTTATATTCCAGTGTATATATCTATACTCAGATACGTATATAAGCTTTATGCTCTCTCTTTTTATATTCCAGTGTATATATCTATACTCAGATACGTATATAAGCTTCATGCTCTCTTGACATATGTTTTTTACTGCACTTTTCTTCTGTTTGTGACAGTATTTCCCCACATTGCATTAATGTTAGTGTGTTATTTTCCATTTCACGTTTTTTGGCATAATTCCTGAGAAAACTTTCAATATATGTTGTGTACATATGTTTTGTATATGCTTTTGCCAGGGCATCAATTGTTTTTTTCTTCCTACCCCCCAGTTATATACGAAGCTGTCATACTTGCTTATTATGCAATAAAGCATTATTTTCTCTACGTTTCTGTACTGTAACTATGACATTGTTGATGTGATTTTTAAAATCCACCCTTACTAACAGATGCGTGTGTTCTCCTCTCACACCTTTCGAGATGGTAGTTAACGCCAACCAAGTACAGTATAAGAACTTGGTGAGGTGCTAATGTTCTCTAACTGCCCTCCTTTGTGACAGGTTCACATTCACAAGCGTTCTGTAGACCCACTGTGACAAAACAGCTGTCACCACCCAGGCAAAGGCTCATTGGCTGAGAATGACTTTGTTGACATGCAGAGCCCTCCCACATGTAAACAACTCAGAATTTATGAAAAGACCACAAACAGCTGAGATGTCTATTTAATGGCAATTCTATGGATGATCTTTTCTCATAAAACAAGTATGAGTTTGGGAGAGAATTGTCCCAAGTGCACCTCAATCCATGAAAACATTTAGACATATTAGCAAAAGTTTGACAGGAAGCAAAGATCTGCTCAGTACAAAGGTATTCAATATTTAATAACTGCACTTGTAGTCAAGACCTCCCATGAATAAAATACTTTAACCACATAATTAAATAGATCTCCATGACTGTAACTACCATTCTCCTACTGTGCTTCAAAACCAAGGAGAGGGGAACATGCCATACACTGTAGCTCTTTCAAAACCAAGGAGAGGGGAACGTGCCATACACTGTAGCTCTTTCAAAACCAAGGAGAGTGGAACGTGCCATACACTGTAGCTCTTTCAAAACCAAGGAGAGGGGAACGTGCCATACACTGTAGCTCTTTCAAAACCAAGGAGAGTGGAACGTGCCATACACTGTAGCTCTTTCAAAACCAAGGAGAGTGGAACGTGCCATACACTGTAGCGAGAGATAGAGACAGAGAAAGAAAGAGAGACTTTATTGATGTTGTTTGACCTCTATTCTCAGTTTGAGGTCAGTTTCTTTATTTCTGCATCTCGATCTCTTTACGAAGTTCTATCAGATACTGATGATCCTTTCCATGAGCCACCTCCATTATCACCATGGCCTGGACACAAACACACACACACACACACACACACACACACACACACACACACACACACACACACACACACACACACACACACACACACACACACACACACACACACACACACACAGATGAAGAGTTTAACAGTCTGCTATGTCTTTCACCTCACATTGGCAGATAAAATAGAAGCATATATTTTCATATCTCTCACTACATGTTATAACAAGTAGCTGCTATGGAAATGGTACTGTTGTTACCTTCTTCAGGGCGTCGATGCCCGATAACTTTCTCTCCAGGCCCAGGTACAGACGGCCCAACTTCAGATACATGGAGGCCACATTCATGGAGTAGGGAGGGTACAGTACGCTAGAGAGGATAAGAAAATCAATATGGTTACTAGACAGCCACGAGCTGACCTAGACAGGTAGGAATCATTGTACAAACCTGAGGAGATTAACGTTATGGCTATACTGTATCAATTTTACAGGTGAGGAAAACAGATTCAGTAATTATTGATGGTTCTGTCGGCTCATAAACTGAAGGGTTCTAGGTGTATATGGATCAGTTTCTGTAGGGTTCTAGGTGTATGTATTGGATCAGTCCCTGAAGGGTTCTAGGTGTATGCATGGATCAGTACTTTAATGGTTCTAGGTGTATGTATGGATCAGTCCCTGAAGGGTTCTGTGTATGTATGGATCAGTCCTTGAAGGGTTCTAGCTCTATGCATGGATAAGCCCCTGAAGGGTTCTAGGTGTATGTTTGGATCAGTACTTGAAGGGTTCTAGGTGTATGTTTGGATCAGTACTTGAAGGGTTCTAAGTGTATGTATGGATCAGTACTTGAAGGGTTCTAGGTGTGTGTATGGATCAGTACTTGAAGGGTTCTAAGTGTATGTATGGATCAGTACTTGAAGGGTTCTAGGTGTGTGTATGGATCAGTACTTGAAGGGTTCTAAGTTTATGTATGGATCAGTACTTGAAGGGTTCTAGGTGTGTGTATGGATCAGTACCTGTAGGGTTTGAGGACCTTCTCTCCATAGCGGATGGCTTCGTCCCAATCTCCCATGTAGAGACATACTCCCATGGCCTGGTACATCATGTGCAGCATGTACACGTTGGAGTCCTCAAACACCTCACCCATCTTGTCCAGGCTCAGCTGGCACATCTCCATCAGCTCACCAGGGGGTGCTCAAGAGTCAAGGTCAAGACTGAATTTACAGAATCAGGATCTTAGCCAGTGAGACTGTAAACCAACTTAGCGAACTCCTTCGCTATAAATATTTGAGCTGTGTTGGGCATAGATTAAAACGTACAATATAAGAGACTTTTTTGCATCTCTAAACTCATCCACTTTAGCCCAGGTTGAGAGGCTACATGGAGAGAGAAGGACCAAAAAGGATATTTTTCTGATATTTTTCTGCTATTTGTTTGGCGGAGCGGAACTCTTTGATGATGTTCCTAGCGTAGCGCATCATGCTACTGATCTCCTCCGGTCCGGGAGGCTTGTTTCTCTTACGCACCTTCAGCTTCATCTTGTCCTAAAACAATGAACATTTGAGTGACGTATCCCTTTAAAATCTTCATTATTCAAATATGAATATTCAAGGTGGAGGAAGTAACTTATGATCATACATTAGCCTCTTACTTTAGATTTGGTTTCACACTCTTTGCAATCGCAGGTGAAATAGTACGCGTCTCTCAACTTCTCGTTTCTGTCTGCTGTAGGGTAGAGGAGGTCTATGTAGCTGGTGAACACCTGGGAACACACTCACGATATAAGTACTCAGCTAATAAACATTCACCATTTAAGTTCACTATTCATGCAAGTCGTGTATTGAGATCAGTGAGATCTATTTCATATCGGCTCAGATTTTTTGATCACCAGTCCTCAGAACAGGTTTTAAGATAACCCTGCAAAGCTATTAAATCAGCTGCTGCTGCCTCGGCTTATTTTGAATATTTTGATACCCCACTAAGACCCCCAGCCACACTCTCCACTATCTGAGTTCCTCAAAAGCCCCCTTGTCAAGATGGGAGACACAGACTAGACTGCTGCAAGCCACCTATGACCTAACTTTCTGTCACCTGTCTACAACCAACCCCGGTCATGACAAGGTTCATTCCCACTATGCATTTCTCTGACTCAGCAACGTACTAGCGTTTCAATAGAGGACTCTGGTTCACATTTCTACCTGCCACTTCCCTTAACCTCTCAACACTCTCACCTCTTCCTACCTGAAACCAACCCCCACTGCCTTTCTACAGCTGTCCCCATCCTCACCTCTTCCCCAGGGGTCATGTCCTGCACGGCCCGGACCTCGGCCACATTCCCCTTGTACGTGACTATGACGTTAGGACAGCAGCTGTGGTTTACCAGGGCCACACTGAGAGAGAGAAAGAGAGAGAGAGAGAGAGAGAGAGAGAGAGAGAGAGAGAGAGAGAGAGAGAGAGAGAGAGAGAGAGATAGAGAGAGAAAATAACATAATGTAAAAAGGGTGCTAATAACACCGCCATATGAACACTCTCAGGGGGAGCAACTTCATCATAACTGTTTACATGGACTGTTCGGTGTTAACATACACTATATAGAGTGTATACTGACGTCACATAGGCCTCTGTTTTAGGTTTTTATTTCACAACATCAAAAAGGTCATGACATGATAAATACAGAGCAATATAAAAAATAATATAAAGCCAACCGACGATAACAGTCACACCAGAAACAGGAGAGAAAAATGTATACGAATAAATAATAACACTGACTTCAGATACAGTATATTCATGTCACCTATAACGTTCATTTGACCAAGCAATGAAGGGGCCCCAAGTATATTCAAAGTGGTCTAGTTTACCCAGATGCAAATAAGAAACTGTCTCATAGCTAGCCAGCTGTGCCATGGTACTGGCCCATTCATCAAAGGGAGTGGGATATTCTTTCTTCCAATGCCTTAAGAGTAAGCGATTTGCTGTTGTGATGGCCAGGATAAGCCATATCTTTTCAAAGGAAACAGAGGCCTCTCTTAAAATGTGTCGGGCCCTAAATACTGGGCTAGGCATGGGCCTGTGGAGAGGACAGAGGACTGAAAATAGCTCTACCACAGGCTGAGTGGGCGAATACAGACACTACACACTCACTATCCAAGGAGATTAACAACCAAACGGCCTGAGTGTGTGTGACACCATTTACAAATTTCCCACCACCAGAGAAGGGATATTTACCTTTTTATGCTGGTCTAGGTTTTCCCATACCTGTGTGTGTGTGTGTGTGTGTGTGTATGTATGTGTGTGTGTGTGTGTGTGTATGTATGTGTGTGTGTATGTATGTGTGTGTGTGTGTGTGTGTGTGTATGTATGTGTGTGTGTATGTATGTGTGTGTGTGTGTGTGTGTGTGTGTGTGTGTGTATGTATGTGTGTGTGTATGTATGTGTGTGTGTATGTGTGTGTGTGTGTGTGTGTGTGTGTGTGTGTGTGTGTGTGTGTGTGTGTGTGTGTGTGTGTGTGTGTGTGTGTGTGTGTGTGTGTGTGTGTGTGTGTGTGTGTGTGTGTGTGTATATGATGACTCAAGTTAAAGTGAAAGTCACCCAGTAAAATACAACTTGAGTAAAAGTATTTGTTTTTAAATATATGTTTTTAAGTATTGAAAGTAAACGTAATTGCTAAAATATAAAAGTATGAATAATTTACTCTGGGTAGACTGCTGAGTGAGGGGGGGTGTATTCTTACTCTGGGTAGACTGCTGAGTGAGGGGGGGTGTATTCTTACTCTGGGTAGACTGCTGAGTGAGGGGGGGTGTATTCTTACTCTGGGTAGACTGCTGAGTGAGGGGGGGTGTATTCTTACTCTGGGTAGACTGCTGAGTGAGGGGGGGTGTATTCTTACTCTGGGTAGACTGCTGAGTGAGGGGGGGGGGTGTATTCTTACTCTGGGTAGACTGCTGAGTGAGGGGGGGTGTATTCTTACTCTGGGTAGACTGCTGAGTGAGGGGGGGTGTATTCTTACTCTGGGTAGACTGCTGAGTGAGGGGGGGGGTATTCTTACTCTGGGTAGACTGCTGAGTGAGGGGGGGTGTATTCTTACTCTGGGTAGACTGCTGAGTGAGGGGGGGGGTATTCTTACTCTGGGTAGACTGCTGAGTGAGGGGGGGTGTATTCTTACTCTGGGTAGACTGCTGAGTGAGGGGGGGTGTATTCTTACTCTGGGTAGACTGCTGAGTGAGGGGGGGTGTATTCTTACTCTGGGTAGACTGCTGAGTGAGGGGGGGTGTATTCTTACTCTGGGTAGACTGCTGAGTGAGGGGGGGTGTATTCTTACTCTGGGTAGACTGCTGAGTGAGGGGGGGGTGTATTCTTACTCTGGGTAGACTGCTGAGTGAGGGGGGGTGTATTCTTACTCTGGGTAGACTGCTGAGTGAGGGGGGGTGTATTCTTACTCTGGGTAGACTGCTGAGTGAGGGGGGGTGTATTCTTACTCTGGGTAGACTGCTGAGTGAGGGGGGGTGTATTCTTACTCTGGGTAGACTGCTGAGTGAGGGGGGGTGTATTCTTACTCTGGGTAGACTGCTGAGTGAGGGGGGGTGTATTCTTACTCTGGGTAGACTGCTGAGTGAGGGGGGGTGTATTCTTACTCTGGGTAGACTGCTGAGTGAGGGGGGGTGTATTCTTACTCTGGGTAGACTGCTGAGTGAGGGGGGGTGTATTCTTACTCTGGGTAGACTGCTGAGTGAGGGGGGGGTGTATTCTTACTCTGGGTAGACTGCTGAGTGAGGGGGGGTGTATTCTTACTCTGGGTAGACTGCTGAGTGAGGGGGGGGTGTATTCTTACTCTGGGTAGACTGCTGAGTGAGGGGGGGTGTATTCTTACTCTGGGTAGACTGCTGAGTGAGGGGGGGTGTATTCTTACTCTGGGTAGACTGCTGAGTGAGGGGGGGTGTATTCTTACTCTGGGTAGACTGCTGAGTGAGGGGGGGTGTATTCTTACTCTGGGTAGACTGCTGAGTGAGGGGGGGTGTATTCTTACTCTGGGTAGACTGCTGAGTGAGGGGGGGTGTATTCTTACTCTGGGTAGACTGCTGAGTGAGGGGGGGTGTATTCTTACTCTGGGTAGACTGCTGAGTGAGGGGGGGTGTATTCTTACTCTGGGTAGACTGCTGAGTGAGGGGGGGGTGTATTCTTACTCTGGGTAGACTGCTGAGTGAGGGGGGGTGTATTCTTACTCTGGGTAGACTGCTGAGTGAGGGGGGGTGTATTCTTACTCTGGGTAGACTGCTGAGTGAGGGGGGGTGTATTCTTACTCTGGGTAGACTGCTGAGTGAGGGGGGGGTGTATTCTTACTCTGGGTAGACTGCTGAGTGAGGGGGGGTGTATTCTTACTCTGGGTAGACTGCTGAGTGAGGGGGGGTGTATTCTTACTCTGGGTAGACTGCTGAGTGAGGGGGGGTGTATTCTTACTCTGGGTAGACTGCTGAGTGAGGGGGGGTGTATTCTTACTCTGGGTAGACTGCTGAGTGAGGGGGGGTGTATTCTTACTCTGGGTAGACTGCTGAGTGAGGGGGGGGTGTATTCTTACTCTGGGTAGACTGCTGAGTGAGGGGGGGTGTATTCTTACTCTGGGTAGACTGCTGAGTGAGGGGGGGGTGTATTCTTACTCTGGGTAGACTGCTGAGTGAGGGGGGGGTGTATTCTTACTCTGGGTAGACTGCTGAGTGAGGGGGGGTGTATTCTTACTCTGGGTAGACTGCTGAGTGAGGGGGGGGGTGTATTCTTACTCTGGGTAGACTGCTGAGTGAGGGGGGGTGTATTCTTACTCTGGGTAGACTGCTGAGTGAGGGGGGGTGTATTCTTACTCTGGGTAGACTGCTGAGTGAGGGGGGGTGTATTCTTACTCTGGGTAGACTGCTGAGTGAGGGGGGGGTGTATTCTTACTCTGGGTAGACTGCTGAGTGAGGGGGGGTGTATTCTTACTCTGGGTAGACTGCTGAGTGAGGGGGGGTGTATTCTTACTCTGGGTAGACTGCTGAGTGAGGGGGGGTGTATTCTTACTCTGGGTAGACTGCTGAGTGAGGGGGGGTGTATTCTTACTCTGGGTAGACTGCTGAGTGAGGGGGGGGGTGTATTCTTACTCTGGGTAGACTGCTGAGTGAGGGGGGGGTGTATTCTTACTCTGGGTAGACTGCTGAGTGAGGGGGGGTGTATTCTTACTCTGGGTAGACTGCTGAGTGAGGGAGGGGGTGTATTCTTACTCTGGGTAGACTGCTGAGTGAGGGGGGGTGTATTCTTACTCTGGGTAGACTGCTGAGTGAGGGGGGGTGTATTCTTACTCTGGGTAGACTGCTGAGCCCATCTTTGACAGCTCCTCATCCTCCACTGTGAAGCCATTACAATTGACCTGAAAGACAGAACAGAGAAGTAGTCCCAGATTGACCTGGAAGACAGAACAGAGAAGTAGTCCCAGATTGACCTGGAAGACAGAACAGAGAAGCAGTCCCAGATTGACCTGGAAGACAGAACAGAGAAGTAGTCACAGATTGACCTGGAAGACAGAACAGAGAAGTAGTCCCAGATTGACCTGGAAGACAGAACAGAGAAGTAGTCCCAGATTGACCTGGAAGACAGAACAGAGAAGTAGTCCCAGATTGACCTGGAAGACAGAACAGAGAAGTAGTCCCAGATTGACCTGGAAGACAGAACAGAGAAGTAGTCCCAGATTGACCTGGAAGACAGAACAGAGAAGTAGTCCCAGATTGACCTGGAAGACAGAACAGAGAAGTAGTCCCAGATTGACCTGGAAGACAGAACAGAGAAGTAGTCCCAGAATGACCTGGAAGACAGAACAGAGAAGTAGTCCCAGATTGACCTGGAAGACAGAACAGAGAAGTAGTCCCAGATTGACCTGGAAGACAGAACAGAGAAGTAGTCCCAGATTGACCTGGAAGACAGAACAGAGAAGTAGTCCCAGATTGGATACAGGCCTACAATAAGAACGAGACTAGAAGGTCACTGAGGTGAAATGAAACACAATGGTTTTTCTTTTTAATTAACAGATAAAATGTGTGTGTGTGTGTGTGTGTGTGTGTGTGTGTGTGTGTGTGTGTGTAGGGGTGTGTGTGTGTAGGGGTGTGTGTAGGGGTGGGGGTGCTGGTGTGTGTGTGTGTGTAGGGGTGGGGGGCGTTGTGTGTGTGTGTGTGTGTGTGTGTGTGTGTGTGTGTGTGTGTAGGGGTGGGGGGGGTTGTGTGTGTGTGTGTGTGTGTAGGGGTGGGGATGCGGGTGTGTGTGTGTGTGTGTGTGTGTGTGTGTAGGGGTGGGGGGGTTGTGTGTGTGTGTGTAGGGGTGGGGATGCGGGTGTGTGTGTGTGTAGGGGTGGGGGGCGTTGTGTGTGTGTGTGTGTGTGTGTGTGTAGGGGTGGGGGGGTTGTGTGTGTGTAGGGGTGGGGGAGGGGTTGTGTGTGTGTGTGTGTGTGTGTAAGGGTGGGGGTGCGGGTGTGTGTGTGTGTGTGTGTAGCGGTGGGGGGGGGGGGGGGGGGGGGGTTGTGTGTGCATGTGTTTTACCTGTGAGAAGAGTGTGAGGAGGGCTGTTTTGCTGGGGAAGTCCAGGTTTTTCGAGTAGAACTGGTGAAGGCTGGCTATGTCTCCCTCGTTCAACTCCCTCTTCTCATTGTCTACATCATCTATGTCTGAGAGACACGATGAAGGAGGGACGGATAGAAGGAGAGGGAGACAGAGAGAAACTTAAAATATTACAAATTACGGCGTCTCCACAAACATTATCGTCGACTAGATGTGATATTAATAAAGTTGATCTAAACTGGTGCTGCTCTTCCTGCTGTTGACTCGTTGAGAGGGTCATTCCATGCTAATCCTCGGACAGCTGCAAAGAGCTTCCAATCAAGCATCCTTCCCCCCAGCACTCTCTCTCAACCTCACACACCCCGCTCAACGCCCCTTCAGTAGGTAGCAAATGTGACTTTATCATATCATTCATTTATCATATAATTCATCATATAATTAATTTATTGCATTTTCAGTGTATGTAAAGCTGCTGTGATATCTGGATGAATGGGTTTATATTAGGAGGGGGAGATTCGTTGGTAAAGACCTGATAGAGGAGGGTTTATCAGTAATGTAGAAATAAAGGGTCTCTCTGAAGATATGCTGCTGTTCAAAAGCAATCAGTATTAGAGGGACAAAGAATGGATGAATATACGATGGAGTAGCAGCTAAGGGGTTGGGTTGAACCCGGTCGGTGGAATAGGCCATAGAACAGATTAGGGACACACTCGGTTGACACTCACTGGATCCGGGTCTGAGTCCCGGTCGAGGGTAACAACCCCAGATTCATTAGAATATAATTGAATCTACCTTTACTTTGTGTCACTTCCTGTGCTATGAGGAAAGATGCCATGTCTCTCACACACTGTGACAATAAGCACACAGAACACAATGGAACTCCGCTGTGTGTCTTTTGTTATTACGTGATTCCAGCTCTCCAATCAGCAGCAGCTTCTCTGACGTAGTCCTCTCTTTCTGGGTTTTCTGCAAAAATAGAACGGAGACAGTTGAGTTCCAAAACAACTAGCAGTAATAACAATACTTACAGATACCATACAGACCTTAACTAGCAGCACTAACAATACTTACAGATACCATACAGTATAGGCTTTTCTCTCTCACCTGTTTGGCAATTATCCTAGCCACCAGTCTGACGGACTCAGACGGACACCATTTCTCCCCGTACGCTATCATGGCCCCACACTCCAGCTTGTGCATTGCCCAGTCCCCTTTCTGAGGAACACACAAAGGAGTTATGTATGTATGTTGGGTCACTAAAAGTGTCCATTTGATACCACAACTGTACCTTAGTGCTAACCTCCACTAGTGCCACTCGTGATGTCATTGAATGATTGGATGGAGCATGCTAAAGAGACAGCATGCAGCTCCACAGACTAAAGAGATAGTTAGACAGCATGCAGCTCCACAGACTAAAGAGATATTTAGACAGCATGCAGCTCCACAGACTAAAGAGATATTTAGACAGCATGCAGCTCCACAGACTAAAGAGATAGTTAGACAGCATGCAGCTCCACAGACTAAAGAGATAGTTAGACAGCATGCAGCTCCACAGACTAAAGAGATAGTTAGACAGCATGCAGCTCCACAGACTAAAGAGATAGTTAGACAGGATACTATTATCCCCAAAATATTTGCCTCTCTATTACAACCACACCGTCTCCAATTACATTAACATTTTAGTAATTTAGCAGACACTGTTATCCATAGCGACTTGCATTCATCTTAAGATAGCTGGGTGGGACAACCACATATCACATTCCTAACAGCAACTATAGGCCTTCTGTCTAAAGGATATTAGTGACATTATCTCCCCTCTAATATAAAGACATAGGACTTCAGAACGGAGAGTATACAGTATACACACTGAGGCTAGAAGAGAATGCACAGCTAGGTACTTGTCTATGGCTGTATGTATGTGCAATGTCATCCTCATCGTCGTCATCATCATCACCACCATCACCATCATCATGTCTTACCTGACATTTCACATTGCAATACAATGCTTTTTTGCACTTCCCACATTTTGCCAAGCCGTCCTTCCTATGGATGACAAGACAATGGGTTAGTGAGGAATGAAGTTGTCACATTTTCACCTTACAGTTACAAACAGAGCAATACAGCCAGTTAAATACTGTATCACACAGCACAGTGGTGTGCTTTCATGGCACAGTTTAGCAGCCACTGGTAAATATAGTAAGGAGTCAATTCCATTTCAATTAACTTCCTGCATTGACTGAGTTGAAATGGATTGGGCCCCAACCCTGAATATAGTGCCTGTTGAACACGGCATACAAAGGTAGCCTAGTGGTTAGAGAAATAATAATTTGTTCTTAACTTACTTGCCTAGTTAAATAAAAAATACTGTAAATACACACACATGTATGGCACATACATGACAGTCTGTAGTTGATCTACAAAGTCGTATTCAGAGTGCCTGTTCAAAGAGACAAAGGTGAAGGAAGGCAAGACAACTGCTGTCTTCATCTCTTTGTGTTGTGTGTGTCTGTTGCTTGTCAGTTTTACGGAGGCGGGGGCAGGAGTTGTTAATGGGGTTTCTCCTGTCGTAACCGAGAGGGTCTGTAGGCTCTGAAACATTCCTGGGTATTAATAGATTAATATTAATAGCCCTTAGAGTTGGACCAGCTGCCATTTCAGACACGGAGAACAAGAAAACCCAGAACACTCCACTGACACTGTAGGAAGTCTATGGAGCTGGGAGTCAAGACTTACCGTTGCAGTTGGTTGTAGGCTATCTAGTTCCTTTAAGCTAAAGACTGAACCATTGGTCTCTAGACGGAAGAACTGTACTAATCCCGCAGGTATTGTCTACAGACAAAAACGGGGTTGCAACTTCCAAACACCTTTTTTTATCTTACTCTCATCTGTGACATCATCAATCCATGCATTGCAGAATAGTGACATAGACGACATTACAGCAATTAAAACTTGCTACAGATGTAGGATCTTAATTTGATCACTCTTTTGTTGCCGATAATTTTCCTGCACAGCAGGAAATGCAAACCTCTAGTGTATTCAAGGTTTAAAAAAGGTAGTAAAGTTTAGACTTTAAAACGAAAAATGTATCTCCACTAAAAAAAAAATTCCATTAATTATAATCAGTATATTCCTTAATTTGCATTGACTCCCCATTCACCAGTTTCTAATCAACTATCTGCTTGCACCTGTTGCACCTGTCATGCACAGCAGGTGTGTCTTCTTAAGTGCGTATCTTCAAAATTTGTTTGTACAGCCCTGATGAAGGCGAAGTATGCTCCGTTCCTTTTTAATTTTGTATATAGCACGTTTGCACGTGAGTACTTTTATTTTATTTTCTCACACACATTTAGCCTCATACTGGCATTCCCCATTAATTATCATCCACATAATAATTCACATTTCCTATTGCTGCAGGATTATTTTCCTGCTGTCGCAAACTAGATGCTGTATTTTCTCTTTTTGATAGATAGATAGATAGATAGATAGATAGATAGATAGATAGATAGATAGATAGATAGATAGATAGATAGATAGATAGATAGATAGATAGATAGATAGATAGATAGATAGATAGATAGATAGATAGATAGATAGATAGATAGATAGATAGATAGATAGATAGATACGCAAGCAGCTACGAAAACACAGGGCAGGTGCAAAATGCCAGAATGAAAATACACTGGCTTCCTGTTAAGGCTAGGGCTGATTTCAAGGTTTTACTGCTAACCTACAAAGCATTACATGGGCTTGCTCCTACTTATCTCTCAGATTTAACAGAAACTGATACAAAGGTGGAGGCAGGGCTTTCTCCTATAGAGCTCCATTTTTATGGAATGGTCTGCCTATCCATGTGAGAGACGCAGACTCCGTCTCGACCTTTAAGTCTTTACTGAAGACTCATCTCTTCAGTAGGTCCTATGATTGAGTGTAGTCTGGCCCAGGGGTGCAAGGGTGAACGGCAAGGCTCTGGAGCGACGAACCACCCTTGCTGTCTCTGCCTGGCCGGTTCCTGTCTCTCCATTGGGATTCTCTGCCTCTGACCCTATTACGGGGGCTGAGTCACTGGCTTACTGGTGCTTTCCATGCCATCCCAAGGAAGGGTGCGTCACTTCCTGTCCGGTTTGTCGCCCCCTCCGGCTTGTGCAGTGGAGCGGATCTTTCGTGGACTATACTCAGCCTTGTCTCAGGGTAGTAAGTTGGTGGTTGTTGATATCCCTCTATTGGTGTAGGGGCTGTGCTTGGCAGAGTGGGTGAGGTTATATCCTGCCTGGTTTGGCCCTGTCCGGGGGTATTGTCGGGGTATTGTCGGAGGGGGCCACAGTGTCTCCTGACCCCCCTGTCTCAGCCTCCAGTATCTATGCTGCAATAGTCTATGTGGCGGGGGGCTAGGGTCAGTTTGTTAAATCTGATGTTATTATCCGGTGTCTTGTGTGAATTTAAGTATGCTCCCTCTAATTCTCTCTCTCTCCCACTCTCCCTCCTCTCCCGGAGGACCTGAGCCTACCTGGAGGACCATGCTTCAGGACCACCTGCCCTGATGACTCCTAGCTGTCCCCAGTCCACCTGGTCGTGCTGCTGCACCGGTTTCAACTCTGAATGGTGTTGAAGGCACTGGAGGTCCCCTCCGTCTGCCCACTATTCAAAGTAATATATACTGAATTGAATTGAATGACTGGAAAATATATCCCAAAACTCTTAAAATCTCTTATAAATCTTAGAATGTTCCCATCTTGAATTATGTCAGGTCATGTAGGTGTTTGTTTACCACCTATTTGATTAAAAGCTGTTCTATTACTGGACTACAATTTTTGAATGATAATTTTCTTCAGTGTTGCCACATGGACCCGTTATGTGGAATAGGCCTAGAGAAAGACGAGTCCCTCCACTGCTGCATACAGAGATAGATTTTATAGATTGGCCCCATCATGACAAACTACAGCACAAACAGCTCTGGAAAAGAGGCTGGCCACCCTACAAGCTCATGGTTTTGGTAGTAGGTGAGCAGGGCCCCAATGAATGGTCAATATATGAAGACTTTAATTCCAAAACCCTATATATCCATTGTCAGAAATGTTTTTATTGTTGAAAATAATTATGAAAGAGATTGATGTGCTTTTTCACTATATAATCATGGCCATGGGGTTGTTCAATGACAGTATTTGTTTAAAATCTATCACTTGATGGTTTCATTTCTGAGAGGCAAATAATCATGTTTATTGCTAAATGCTAACGTTTTATAATGTAACAAATAACTACTTTTTTCATAAAGAAATGCACAAATGATACAATTGTGGCATCAATATATAAAAATAATAATAGTTAGTAATGTGAGATCTGTATGACATTTCAGTCATTTAGCAGATGCTCTGATCCAGAGCGACTTACAGTAAGTGCATTCATCTTAAGATAGCTATGTGAGACGACCACATACAGTATCACAGCCAAATATACAGAATCATTGCAGCTAACCAATGGACAAAAAAACACATTTTCATAAACATCTAAAATCGATTAATAAAAAATCTGAGAACAGTAATATTATACAATACATTATGTATAATACCACCATAAAACAATATTACAACGTACATGTGTGTAGTTGCGCTGACCCGATTTAATCGAGCCGTAGCAAATATATTATTAGCACACAAGACACATGTCTGATTCACGCCTGTCACACCAGTATCACTACTAGTACATTTACCCTTAATTCCCGTAATTTTGAATCTACAATGTTTGTTTGGTTACGGCAATTTCTGTTGATGCATTCAGTATATTATTATTACAGTCTTACCATTGTCATTGTAGGAGTGGACACGTTGTTTGCAGAGCGCACAACTTAGGCTACACTAGTGAGAGAAAAAAGTATTTGTTTATTTCATTCCATTTATTAATTATCTTTTGTTTGGAGTGATTCTGTCAGTGGGAGGAGTCAGTGGGAGGAGTCAGTGGGAGGAGTCAGGTCGGGAACATGTTTTTTTCTTCTGGTTAGGATATATAGATCTCTGGCTCCCTCTTTAGTCATTTGTGTGTCTTCATTTTTAATCTCAGAGCTTAAAGCATCAGACAAGCTCAGTAATCTAGATATAGTTGATTTTATTCAAACATAGGGTGTATCTATATATGGAAAAATTTAGGTTTTTTAAATCTGATTCAACTGCTTACAACAGTTACTTGATGTGGAATAGAGTTCCATGTAGTCATGGCTCTATGTAGTACTGTGTACCTCCCATAGTCTGTTCTGGACTTGGGGACATGTCTTGTGGGGTATGCATGGGTGTTTGAGCTGTGTACTAGTAGTTTAAACAGACAGCTTGGTGCATTCAAGATGTCAATACTTCTTACAATAACAAGTAGTGATGAAGTCAATCTCTCTTTCACTTTGAGCCAGGAGAGATTGACAGGCATATTATTAATGTTAGCTCTTCGTCTACATCCAAGGGCCAGCCGTGCTGCCCTGTTCTGAGACAATTGTAATTTTCCTAAATCCCTCTTTGTGGCACCTGACAATATGACTGAACAGTAGTCCAGGTGAGACAAAACTAGGACCTGTAGGACCTGCCTTGTTGAAAGTGTTGTTAAGAAGGCAGAGCAGCACTTTATTATGGACAAACTTCTCCTTGTCTTAGCCACTGTTGTATCAATATGTTTTGACCATGACAGTTTACAGGGTTACTCCAAGCAGTTTAGTCACCTCAACTTGCTCAATTTCCACATTATTCATTACAAGATTTAGGGTTTAGTGAATGATTTATCCCAAATACAATGCTTTTAGTTTTTGAAATATTTAGGACTAACTTATTCCTTGCCACCCGTTCTGAAACTAACTGCAGCTCTTTGTTAAGTGTTGAAGTCATTTCAGTTGCTGTAGTAGCTGACGTGTATAGTGTTGAGTCACCCGTATACATAGACACACTGGTTTTACTCAAAGCCAGTGGCATGTTGTAAGTAAAGATTGAAAAAAAGTAAGGGACCTAGACAGCTGCCCTGGGGAATTCCTGATTCTACCTGGCAGTACGACAAAAACAACAACACAGTTACACATAGGATAAACAAACGTACAGTCAATAACACAATAGAAAATCTATGTACAGTGTGTGCAAATGTAGTAAGATTATGAAGGTAGGACAATAAATAGGCCATAGTGGCAAAATAATTACAAATTAGCATAAACACTGGACTGATAGATGTGCAGATGATGATGTGCAAATAGAGATACTGGAGTGCAAATATGGGGATGAGGTAGTAGGGTGGGCTATTTACAGATGGGCTGTATACAGGTGCAGTGATCAGTAAGCTGCTCTGACAGCTGATGCTTAAAGTTATTGAGGGAGATGGTAGTCTCCAGCTTCAATGATTTTTTCAATTCGTTCCAGTCATTGGCAGCAGAGAACTGGAAGGAATGGCGGCCAAAGGAGGTGTTGGCTTTGGGGGTGACCAGTGAAATATACCTTCTGGAGCGCATGCTACGGGTGGGTGTTGCTATGGTGACCAGCGAGCTGAGAAAAGGCAGGGATTTACCTAATAAAGACTTATAGATGACCTGGAGCCAGTGGGTTTGGCGACGAATATGTAGTGAGGGCCAGCCAACGAGAGCATACAGGTTGCAGTGGTGGGTAGTATATGGGGCTTTGGTAACAAAACGGATGGCACTGTGAAAGACTACATCCAATTTGCTGAGTAGAGTGTTGGAGGCTATTTTGTAAATGACATCGCCGAAGTCAAGGATCGGTAGGATAGTCAGTTTTACGATGGCATGTTTGGCAGAATGAGTGAAGGAGGCTTTGTTGCGAAATAGATTTAATCTTCGATGGGAGATGCTTGTATGGCATTGAAGCTCGTTTGGAGGTTTGTTAACACAGTGTCCAAAGAGGGGCCAGATGGTGGTGTCGTCTGCGTAGAGATGGATCAGAGAGTCACCAGCAGCGAGAGCGACATCATTGATATATATAGAGAATAGAATCGGCCCAAGAATTTAACCCTGTGGCACCCCCATAGAGACTGCCAGAGGACCGGACAACAGGCCCTCCGATTTGACACACTGAGCTCTATCTTGGGGCGGCAGGTAGCCGAGTGGTTAGAGTGTTGGGCCTATAAACGAAAGGTTGCCGGATCAAATCCCAGAGCTGACAGGTTTAAAAAATATATGTTGTTCTGCCCCTGAACAAGGCAGTTATCCCACTGTTCCTAGGCTGTCATTGTAAATAAGAATTTCTTCTTAACTTAGTTAGTTAAATAAAAAAATCTGAGAAGTAGTTGGAGAACCAGGCAAGGCAGTCATTTGAGAGACCAAGGCTGTTGAGTCTGCCAATAAGAACGCAGTGATTGATTGATGGAGTGCACAGTACTGTCTTCTATCGATGGCGGTTATGATATTGTTTAGTACCTTGAGCGTAGCTGAGGTGCACCCATGACCAGCTCGGAAACCAGATTGCATAGCAGAGAAGGTACGGTGGGATTCGAAGTGGTCAGTGATCTGTTTGTTAACTTGACTTTTGAAGACTTTAGAAAGGCAGGGCAGGATGGATATAGGTCTGTAACAGTTTGGGTCTAGAGTATCTCCCCCTTTGAACAGGGGGATGACCACGGCAGCTTTCCGATCTCAGACGATACGAAAGAGAGGTTGAACAGGCTAGTAATAGGAGTTGCAATAATTTCGGCAGATACAGTGGGGAGAACAAGTATTTGATACACTGCCGATTTTGCAGGTTTTCCTACTTACAAAGCATGTAGAGGTCTGTAATTATCATAGGTACACTTCAATTGTGAGAGACAGAATCTAAAACAAAAATCCTGAAAATCACATTGTATGATTTTTAAATAACTAATTTGCATTTTATTGCATGACATAAGTATTTGATCACCTACCAACCAGTAAGAATTCCGGCTCTCACAGACCTGTTAGTTTTTCTTTAAAAAGCCCTCCTGTTCTCCACTCATTACCTGTATTAACTGCACCTGTTTGAACTCGTTACCTGTATAAAAGACACCTGTCCACACACTCAATCAAACAGACTCCAACCTCTCCACAATGGCCAAGACCAGAGAGCTGTGTAAGGACATCAGGGATAAAATCGTAGACCTGCACAAGGCTGGGATGGGCTACAGGACAATAGGCAAGCAGCTTGGTGAGAAGGCAACAACTGTTGGCGCAATTATTAGAAAATGGAAGAAGTTGAAGATGACGGTCAATCTCCCTTGGTCTGGGGCAGCATGCAAGATCTCACCTCGTGGGGCATCAATGATCATGAGGAAGGTGAGGGATCAGCCCAGAACTACACGGCAGGACCTGGTCAATGACCTGAAGAGAGCTGAGACCACAGTCTCAAAGAAAACCATTAGTAACACACTACGCCGTCATGGATTAAAATCCTGCAGCGCACGCAAGGCCCCCCTGCTCAAGCCAGCGCATGTCCAGGCCTGTCTGAAGTTTGCCAATGACCATCTGGATGATCCAGAGGTGGAATGGGAGAAGGTCATGTGGTCTGATGAGACAAAAATAGAGCTTTTTGGTCTAAACTCCACTCGCCGTGTTTGGAGGAAGAAGAAGGATGAGTACAACCCCAAGAACACCCTCCCAACCGTGAAGCATGGAGGTGGAAACATCATTCTTTGGGGATGCTTTTCTGCAAAGGGGACAGGACAACTGCACCGTATTGAGGGGAGGATGGATGGGGCCATGTATCGCAAGATCTTGGCCAACAACCTCCTTCTCTCAGTAAGAGCATTGAAGATGGGTCGTGGCTGGGTCTTCCAGCATGACAATGACCCGAAACACACAGCCAGGGCAACTAAGGAGTGGCTCCGTAAGAAGCATCTCAAGGTCCTGGAGTGGCCTAGCCAGTCTCCAGACCTGAACCCAATAGAAAATCTTTGGAGGGAGCTGAAAGTCCGTATTGCCCAGCGACAGCCCCGAAACCTGAAGGATCTGTATGGAGGAGTGGGCCAAAATCCCTGCTGCAGTGTGTGCAAACCTGGTCAAGAACTACAGGAAACGTATGATCTCTGTAATTGCAAACAAAGGTTTCTGTACCAAATCTTAAGTTCTGCTTTTCTGATGTATCAAATACTTATGTCATGCAATAAAATGCAAATTAATTACTTAAAAATCATACAATGTGATTTTCTGGATTTTTTTAGATTCTGTCACTCACAGTTGAAGAGTACCTATGGTAAAAATTACAGACTTCTACATGCTTTGTAAGTGGGAAAACCTGCAAAATCGGCAGTGTATCAAATACTTGTTCTCCCCACTGTAATTTTAGAAAGAAAGGGTCCAGATTGTCTAGCCCAGCAGATTTGTAGGGGTCCAGATTTTGCAGCTCTTTCAGAACATCAGCTATCTGGATTTGGGTGAAGGAGAAGCGGGGGGGGGGGGGGCTTGGGCAGGTTGCTGCAGGGGGTACAGAGCTGTTGGCCGGGGTAGAGGTAGCCAGGTGGAAAGCATGGCCAGCCTTGGCAAAATGCTTATTGAAATCTTCGATTATCGTAAATGTATCGGTGGTGACAGTGTTTCCTAGCCTCAGTGTTGTTGGAGGCTTCCATTAAAGAACACCCTCTGTGTTCTGTTAGACAGGTAACTCTTTATCCACAATATAGCAGGGTTTAGATTGAAGATATGAGGAATAGGAGTGAAATATCGTCCGCTATTATGCTTAGTTATTTTCCATCCAAGTTGTCAGACTCCTGTGGCTTGTCATTGTTGATAAACAACAATATTTTTTGGGGGTGAGTGTCACTTTATACATCCAAGAGATTTACAATCATTCTTAACATGAAAAGGTTATTTTTTTCAAGAATGCAACCTTTAATATGATGGTGCATTGTTTTATTCCTAATATATCAAGTCCACTAATTAGGGGTTCAAAGCAAAGCTGTTATTCTTAAATACATGTTTTCCTTGACATGGTCAAATAACTCAAGCATAGAATGGTAACTTTTTAAAAACTTATTTGGCACACAGAAATTAGAGGCCATGAGTAATTTGGTAAAAAAACAGAATGGTACCAATTGGCCTATAGGTGGCGCTGTTAAAAGCAGTCTCACTTAAACCCTCATATCCACCACCCATTTGACCTAGAGAACATTTTTATGTAGATGTCTTTTTTCGTGCTTAACAAATTTGCTTCAAAGACCCATAAGGTCTGTAAGGATAGATTTTCCTCCATCTTGGATTTTTTTTTTTACCTTTGAAAAAATGTATCCTCATTAACTATAAGTCCAAATAACACCAATGTACATCTCTTAACTTCACAAACAGTTACATGACCTAAAGCATGGTCAATCAAGTTAATGTTTCCAACATTTTCGGAATACTAAACAACTATTGATTTAGAACACCAGAGAGTTACCATAAGTCACAAAGAAAACCTTCACTATTCCAGCACCATTTCAACTTCAACATTTCAACATCATCAAATCACCTACAGTGCATTCGGAAAGTATTCAGACCCCTTGACTTTTTCCACATTTTGTTACGTTACAGGCTTATTCTAAAATACACAATATCCCA
The DNA here is from genome assembly GCA_023634145.1 of Thymallus thymallus. NCBI lineage: Eukaryota > Metazoa > Chordata > Actinopteri > Salmoniformes > Salmonidae > Thymallus > Thymallus thymallus. The sequence continues at coordinate 22,850 of JAKYLM010000360.1, forward strand.
TAATGACAAAGCCAAAACAGGTCTAATACAGTGACAACTAAAAGTCTCCAAAAACAATTTAGTCCAATCAACGTAAGCATGTGGCTGTCCATGGCACTGATTTCTGTGTGTGTCTGTGCGTGTGTGTGTGTACGTATGCATGTGTGTGTGTGTGTGTGTGTGTGTGTGTGTGTGTGTGTGTGTGTGTGTGTGTGTGTGTGTCTGTGCATAAGTAGAAAGAACATGTTGACTTGCCTTACTAGTAGAGAAATGCCAATGCCATCCTCCTCTCTTTCATGTTGAAGAAACAGTCTATAACTCCGTCATACAGTACACACTTAGGCCGTCATTGGAAATAAGAATTTGTTCTTAACTGATTTGTCTAGTTAAATAAAGGTTAAATACAAAATAAAACAAATAAACAAATGTGTTATCCTAGGCTACCTGGCTAGATGCTTGCTAGCTAGCCTAACTTCCTTTCATGGTCAACAATTAGCCAGCTAGTTAACATTAGCCTAATACATCTAGCTACATATTGAACTTCCATCCTCTCAGGCCTTTATAATCATAGCCACTATCAATAATTAGGTAAAACCACAAGTCAAATCCTATCTCCACCTATGGCTACTTTAGGAAACACTGTGTGATTGGTGTGAAGACAAATCCAAACTGGCTTCCCTTGACACTTTTTTGGGGGAGGCCAGGACCATTCACAGTTGAGCTCACTCAGTTTAGCTCAACGCTGATTGGCTATGCGAATTGAAGGGAAACTATGAAACACAGATATATGAAAGATAAATTATTTTATATGTTTTTCTATTTTTTTATTGGTCCATTTTTTTTGAGAACCCTGGCTTCCCTTAGCCTCCATGAATACACGATTTATTGCTAAATCAGGAAGTCAGATGTCCATTTAAATCCTTTGTAAATCCACTTCACAATGGCCTCTCAACTTGAAACTTGCCATCGCTATCATTGATGTCCCTAAAATGAACCACACTGAATTTGGTATTTATATCTCAAAAAACAAGGAAACTATTAACAACTCACTATTTGCAATTGTAACACTTATGCTAATGTTCAAGATCACCTGCAATCATATTCTCCTCATGAACCATATGTCAGATTCACTCCAGATGTTGTATTTTAGGCTCATGATTGAACATGAAGGAAGATAGTTCATACATGATAGAATGCTTGCTTTATTATCCAACTGATCAAGTCCTTTTCTGTCATCCTGTGAAACCTGGCAGCTATATTTACACTGTAGCCATTAAACAGACACTCTTATAAAGACTGACTTAGGCCTACAGTTAGTGCATTCATCCTAACGTACCACGCTAGGTGAGACAGCCACACATCACAGTCAAAGTAAGCAATTTTTTTCCTAAATAAAGCAGCTATCAGCAAAGTCAGTGCTAATAAAATGCGCAAGTGTTAGTGGAGTAATTACAGTTTCTCTTCTGGTGAAAATTGTGAGCTCACACCCGGGTCGTTGCGATTCACTCACCTGTGATACACAGTCAAATACATCCGTTATGGAGAGGAATAAACTAATCAGTTCACCTCCACATGCAAGACAAGAGAACATTTGTCACGGTGGAATGATATCTGACCTTATGAAGCAGAATTCACAGTTAGAGCCTCTCTCGCTGGCTGTCAGGACGTAAGTATATGGAAGACTAGCGAAGAGAAGCTCTCCAACTTTGAAGGGTTTGGTGACCCGGAGTCCTCGCCCTTTGCCCGGACTGACGAACCTCTCAATTCCCTCAATGCTCTCCTTCATTCTGTCGCCTGTAAGTCTGCCTAGTGACCTTCCTTCCTAATTCCACTATCCACCAACAATCATCTACAATGAACCCACGTTTATCGTCGTTAAAATGACACCGGTATGATTTAGTGACCCTTCCCTATAAAAGCGAACGCGTCACCGTCCCCAATAACGGTTCATACATGGTAACATCCCTCACGGATTCCGGGGGTGTCATAAAGTCCGCCCTAAAATAAAATATCTCTGAGCACCCCACAGTCTGCGTGTGAAATGGGCAAATCACTGTCGCTGTGAATATGATGGCACATTTCTATCATATGTAATACACATTTTAAGCTTCAACTGAGAAGTGGGTAAAACATGTTGTGTATTTGTCACAATTGTTAGTGTTATTTGATTATAATCTAGATGGTAGAAAGCTACTGGTCTTCATTGATAATGAATACTATGTTTTACATTTCTAAACCACCTTACATCAAAAGCATAAAAGACACAAAATAACAGCCTATCAAATCCATAAGCTGATATTTAAATGACCTTCGCGGTCATAATGTTGGAGGTGGTTCGTAGGGGAGACCTGGGATTGTTGTAACACTTTTCACCCTTTTTGCCAGTTTCTCAGAGATAGTTTACTTGGTTTCGGTTATTATATGTAAGTCAAACTGCAAATGCATGGTGTTGTCTTAAATACAAGGAGTGGGTTAGTTATAACTTGGGGACAATTGTAACAGAATGAAAAAGTGCATAAATCATGACATCCAACTAATTATTGAACGCCTTTATTGAGACCATGAGAGCATCATTGCAGTGTTTAACATTTTGTTTGGCAGAAATAATATTACATATAAATAATAGGCTACATGTTTATTATTTACCCTCCACTAAACAACATCTAAGCTAAACTAAACATCTGAACGTTTGTGGTGTGTGTGTGTGTGTGTGTGTGTGTGTGTGTGTGTGTGTGTGTGTGTGTGTGTGTGTGTGTGTCTCTCTGTGTGTGTGTGTGTGTGTGTGTGTGTGTGTGTGTGTCTCTCTGTGTGTGTGTGTGTGTGTGTGTGTGTGTGTGTGTGTGTGGGTGTGGCCCTGAGAATATTTTCTTTCAACTTATTAAGTGGCTGTCTCCATTATTGATTACATCTGTAGGTTATCACTGATCAAAGAAACTGTTGTTAAATGTACCACATATGCAAAGTTTTCTCTTGGATGTCTTCTACATCAGATTTAAGAATTTAAGTACCTATCTATCTATCTATCAATCTATCTATCTATCTATCTATCTATCTATCTATCTATCTATCTATCTATCTATCTATCTATCTATCTATCTATCTATCTATCTATCTATCTATCTATCTATCTATCTATCTATCTATCTATCTATCTATCTATCTATCTATCTATCTATCTATCTATCTATCTATCAAAAAGAGAAAATACAGCAGGTAGCTCTTCATAGCGCCTACTAGCGTCATCTACTGGTGATTATGAAGAATGCACTGAAGTAAAACCACAGTATTATATTAGCAGAGCAACAGCCACAGAGATCCTACTGAATTCTATATGTGATTCTATGGCAACAGCTCTGTGGATAGCTTGGTTGACAACAATTAGTGGTGACGATGTTACCATAGTTGTGTGACCTCTTGACCTTAAGAGAGAGAGAGAGAGTTAGAGCTTCTCTTTCCTTACCCACATATACTCCTCTCTCTGTCGACTATCAGATGTAGTCGTGTCAGTTAGTCTGGATTACAGTTTCTCTCCATTGGTTTGGCACATTTCTTGAAACAGAAATTACATTCTCAAAACTCTAAGATAATTTGGCAAAAGAGTCTTACAGTTCAGCACAACACTATAGCTCACTTGGAAAAGCTCATACCTCTCCCAAAACGGTTCACTCATGCTTCAAAACTAAATTCCTTTCGCAAATAAAGAGTCAGTGCCACGAAAATGGCAAAGATCCTTCTCAATTGCTTTGGCTCCTTTCTTGAAACAGACCGGACGTTCTCAACACTCTTGGTGCTTTTGCCAAAATTGCACTCATACTGCCAAGGAAATTGTAACCATTATCATTCACACACATAAAGTAACTTCCATACATCAGAGTAAAAAGAAAATGTATACAGCATAATATACTGTAATATAAACACACAAACAAAAAACAATGAAAATGATATGCAGCCTACAGTGCTGTAAATAAAGCTGGAGTTTCACAACTAACAGTTCTTCACTTGTCACTGTCCTCACCCTCCCTCTCCTGGCCACCGTCCTCACCCTCCTGGCCGTCCTCACCCTCCCTCTCCTGGCCACCGTCCTCACCCTCCTGGCCGTCCTCACCCTCCCTCTCCTGGCCACCGTCCTCACCCTCCTGGCCATCCACACGCTGCTGTCTGTCTGGCCACCGTCCTCACCCTCCTGGCCGTCCTCACCCTCCCTCTCCTGGCCACCGTCCTCACCCTCCTGGCCGTCCTCACCCTCCCTCTCCTGGCCACCGTCCTCACCCTCCTGGCCGTCCTCACCCTCCCTCTCCTGGCCACCGTCCTCACCCTCCTGGCCATCCACACGCTGCTGTCTGTCTGGCCACAGATTCTCGTCCACGTCACAGCGTATATTCTCCCTTGCGATGCAACGAGGGAAGAAACGGCGTGCATGTCGCAACCATCCCCTACACTGATCTCCTGTAATATCCTCACACGCAGCGTCCATTGCATGGAGCAGGGACCTCTGATCTTGAGCCCGATGCTCATACACTCTCCACCTCCAAGCGGAGAAATACTCCTCAATAGGATTGAGGAAAGGAGAGTAAGGTGGTAGGAACACCATGACCATCCTTGGATGAGTAGTGAACCAGGCCCTGATGAGCGGGCCACGGTGGAAATTCACATTGTCCCATACAATGACATATTGTGGTGGGTGAGGCCCTACGAGACCTCTCTCATTTTCAGGGATCAAATCAAAATGAAGGCGGTCCAAGAAGATGAGGAGCTTCTGTGTATTGTATGGGCCAAGACTGGGGATGTGAGTGGCCACACCATTCTCAGATATGGCAGCACACATAGTTATATTGCCCCCTCGCTGGCCTGGGACATCCACCGTGGCCCGGTGGCCAATAATATTACAGCCACGTCTTCGGCCCTTGGCCAGGTTGAAGCCAGCTTCATCCACAAACACGAGGATGTGAGGGATCTCGTTTCCTTCCAATGCCATTATTCTCTACAATAGCGTAAAAAAAGAAAACATCAAATCAGTCATACAGAAGAGTCATACACTACAGTTACAGACAATTACATAGGAATGTTCTATGTTCTCCACAAGTTCAATATACTACTGGTCACTACTCCAGCGGTTCCAAACCTGGGGTACATGTACCCCTATGCAGAGGTACTACAGGGGGTATTTGACAGAAAGGGGAGGGGGAAAATCATCAATGACTAGACTTACTGAAATGTTACAGTAAAACCCACAGTATTAGATAGATTTACATGGGAGACACTAATTGCAGCTCTTTGACACTTTTTCTTATTGTATGTTATATTCTTCAAAATAAGGATTATAATGATAATTGCATCATACAGTAAGCTGCAGTTTCTTCGATATCCGGTCTATTGTGGAGATGCTTATAGAGTTGACATTTTGGAATATGGCATTGTCTTGTAGGATTGCAGCGCGGATCTGTCTCAATGCATTATTTGCCATCACCATGTTACAGATCTCTTGTTCTTGTTGTTCATTGAGAAGTTTTCCTCTGCCACCCGTGCAAGGTTGTCGTCCAATCCTAGACATAGAATTCAAAGGACAACACACATTTGTAATGTATACCTTATGTATTCCTTACAGAATGAGTTACCTATGTAATTGTATTGTTGTTTTACTTACAGTAACTTTACCACAATTCTAATGCATCACTGCACAGTGACTGGAATACTACTGTAAACTGTATCATCAATACTGTAGAAAATAAACTATTCCATAGTTTATTTTCTCTAATGTTTTTCTCGTCATTTTTAGTATCATAACATCCCATTGAGGTAAGATATTACTGTAGGCCTATCACACACACACACACACACACACACACACACACACACACACACACACACACACACACACACACACACACACACACACACACACACACACACACACACACACACACACACACCCACACACACACACACACACACACACACTAAATGAATAGGTAAATGTGTAAATAAATATATTTCTTGCTCTATGCACAGTGTCCGGTCCTATACAACATATAATTCCATCATTGACTGACTACATAGCTGTTTTCCCTGTGAAAGGTTTGGATGATGGAGGAGACTGTAGAACGAGGCACATTGGGCTGCACTCGGCGACCTGCCTCCGCCATTATGAGGCCATGGTTGATGACATGGTCTATAATTGTGGCCCGGATTTAATCAGGGACAGCATGGTGTCTTCGTGCTCCTCGGCCTCTTCCCCCTATTCCACCACCACGCACCCTTACTCCTCCTCCTCTTCTTCTTCCTCTTCCTCTTCCTCGAGCAGGCAGTTGCCCTTGTTCATTTATTTGGCCAGGTGCCTCCATGTTCAGAAATTGTACTGGTCCTGCATGGTCAAGCTCTTTACATACATGTTTGGCAGCATTCACAGTCATGGACAGCACCTGTCAGGTAACTAAACATACTGTTTGATTGGTCATCTGAGATGTGTGAAACTCCTCCTTTGTTAGTCAAGTTCTAGTTTCACCTGACTGTCAATTGCTGTAATAAATTTATCAAATGTTCCAAGGGATTCATATATGGTATTCATGGTATTATGTTCTTGACTAATTTTGACAATTGAACAGACTATTGTGCATGTGATGACTTATACAATGAATTGACGCTGACACGTTTTGGAGCGAACAACCATTAGACTGAGAATCAACAATCAGTTTAGATCAACAAGATCTATTCACTTGGAAAGTGTGCTAAATGTAGGCTACCTGTACTTAATCATTTACAAAGATGTACTGAGACATTGAGACATGTACTGAGACATTGAGACATGTACTGAGACATTGAGACATGTACTTAGACATTTGCAATTTGATGAAATGAATGAGTAATTCAATTCTGTTGTGAACAATTGCCAAGTGGTTTGGAGGTTTGTCCATGTTGTTTTGAGAATGTAATTTCTGTTTCAAGAAATGAGCCAAACCAATGGAGAAAAACTGTAACATAACCACTCTGTCATCATTTATGATGAACTTACTGCCCTCTTGTGGTTGTTCATTGTAAGTGATATCTGTGTAGACAGACACCTCATCACTGACAGTCTCCACTGTCATAAGAAGATGTTGACTCCATGCCTCAATCATTTGTTGTTGCTTACAGTTGACATTTTCCACGGAATATATTGAGCTATATGACATGACACAATATAGAATGATAGTCTTAATTGGCCCCAAGGTTGAAATAGGTCTTTGACACACAATATTATTTTGCGTTATAACTACTGTCATTAACGTCCCAGTTGCAGAATGCAGCGCTATATAATCAAGTGTGTCATCAGTTGCTATGACTACTATAAATGGTGTCTGTTATTATCTCACAACGAATCCAATTCAAGCAGATGTCTGTAGATTATTTTGCCACAGGAGAATTTGAGATTATTATGTACTTAGATTGGGGGGAAAAAATATGGTTTCTGCATAGCTCAACTCAAGTGCTGTGCAGATTTCAATGCACTGCCCTTACTCTGTAGACAATATGATATTTCATTATTTGTACGTGCACACACGCGCGCGCACACACGCTGCACTAAAGTGAAGATTTGTCTCACATCTGTATCAGAGGGCTTTAGCCAACAACCTTGCCCCAGTTTTCCCCTGATTTTCTGTAATTCCATTTTTTCAATCTTTCAATCTAAAGACTTGTTTCTCCCCATTTTTAATAATATCTAGGCAAGGCAGCCATGTCCCTTAGTGATTATGTCGTGGTCTCTGCCGTCTCGTCTTGATTACATCAGAGGAATCTGATTTGTTTCAGAAGAAAAACATTGTATCTCTTTAGACCTCTCCCCAACAGTGATTTCTTGATCTGTCAGTGAGGATGCTCTTGATGAATATGATTTGAAAAAGAGGGAGGGAGAGAGGGATTGGATGAACCGGATTATATTTTCGAATGAAGGGAAGTGATAAGGAACAAATAATCGTAAGTAGATTTAGTTCTCAAGGAAACCCTGTTAGCATGAATTGAAAGAATGCAAAAAAGAAACATATTAAATACACCCGCACGTACGCATGCTGTCTGTCCACAAATACATACAATACATACACGTACGCATGCTGTCTGTCCACAAATACATACAATACATACACGTACGCATGCTGTCTGTCCACAAATACATACAATACATACACGTACGCATGCTGTCTGTCCACAAATACATACAAGACTGTGTGAGCATGTCTACAAGACTGTGAGCATTTGCACTTGACCATTTGTCTATGTGAAGAAGTATGTATGTGTCTATGTGAAGACGTATGTATGTGTCTATGTGAAGACGTATGTATGTGTCTATGTGAAGACGTATGTATGTGTCTATGTGAAGATGTATCAACAACAGAAGACAGGCCTATTCCCCTCAGGCCCAGCCCAAGTATGTACTGTGATGAACCCAGTGACTTCACTGAGACGATGTCTACCATCCACCACCGTTCAGCCATCTCCGTCAGGGAGCCATGCCTTAAGCCTCCCCAGCTCACTGGGGCAGAGGGGGGAGGATGTGTCGCCTGCCTGGCCATCTTAGCCCAGCCGGCTTTACAGGCGTGGAGTGTCATCTGGACCTGTTTATCCATGTGTCTTTGCTTTGGCCTAGGCTCTGTGCTGTGGACCGTGTGGGCCGGAGAGGGGCCACTGCCCTGTGTCACTCCCGTAAGCTCTGCTTTCACTGTGAGGCTTAACGCCTCAGACCTCAGCCTCTTTATCAGCCGACAGCTGGAGCCCTCGGTAACCCACCACCCCACCGCCGTCGCCGACTCCCGTCTCGCCTCTGTCTCCTGTCTTCCGTCTACTACCCCTCCATTCCCAGTCAGGTCACCCGTGATACAAGTCAGTATTCGACATCCATCCCTGTCTGAGGACGTTGGGAGATTACATGGAAACTGGCCACTAGGGGCAACAGTGAGCACTGTTACTTTCAAGTAGGTTTAGTTTTAGCTGTGCTTGGAGATGACGAAATGACGTAATCATCTGCCTCTGGTGACAGAAGTTGAATGTTCCAATCCACTGATAGAAAGTTGTTTCTGAGATAAAACATTTCGGCCTAATTCTTAAACTTAACCTTAAACACTTTGAAATAGGACGTTTGGAACAACTTCGAAATGTGACTTTTGAGAAACATGTATGAACGTCTAATTCTTACGTGAGACTGTGAGAGCTTGTTGCCATTCCTTCATCTTCTCCTTCCTCCTCTTGACACACTCTGTCTCCCCCTTTCCCCGTCCCCTCTGTTTACCCTGTCTTCTACTGTCTCTCCCTGTCTCCCCACACCTCAGTCCCTCCTCCCTCCCCTTCCTTCCTCCAGTCGAGCCGTCCAGCTAAACTTAGAAGTGACAACAGTTGTAGGGTGACACCAGGGCTAAATCAGAGGAGAACAATAGAGTCCCTCCATCTCTTTAATAGATTGATATTGTTCTCTCCCGCTGTTGCTCTTTCTGGGTTTGTTAGCTATGCTAATGACGGCTGGCCAGTGTGGATTTAGAACACAGGATTTGATGTTCTTTAACTGGGAACTTTTAGAATGGAGAAGTGTGGTTGGAGTCTAGTCAGGGAATGTCCAGATGCCAGAGTTTATAAATTGGATGATGACAATCGTTACATTACAGCATTGTTATTTGGCCTGTTATTACTGTGGAGATTAGGTTTAAGGCT
>JAKYLM010000361.1:0-35000 GCA_023634145.1 Thymallus thymallus
ACCACTCCTCCCTCCTCCCTCCACCACTCCTCCCTCCTCCCTCCACCACTCCTCCCTCCTCCCTCCTCCCTCCTCCCTCCTCCCTCTCTCCCCTCCTCCCTCCTCCACTCCTTCCACCACCACTCCTCCCTCCTCCACTCCTCCCTCCTCCCTCCTCCCTCCTCCCACTCCCTCCCTCCTCCCTCCTCCCTCCGCCACTCCTTCCACCACCATCCCTCCTCCCTCCCCACTCCTCCCTCCTCCCTCCTCCCTCCTCCCTCCTCCCTCCTCCCTACTCCACTCCTCCCTCCTCCCTCCTCCCTCCTCCACTCCTTCCACCACCACTCCTCCCTCCTCCACTCCTCCCTCCTCCCTCCTCCCTCCTCCCTCCTCCCTCCTCCCTCCTCCCTCCTCCCTCCTCCCTCCTCCACTCCTCCCTCCTCCCTCCTCCCTCCTCCCTCCTCCACTCCTCCACTCCTCCACTCTCCCTCCTCCCTCCACCCTCCTCCCTCCTCCCTACTCCACTCCTCCCTCCTCCCTCCTCCCTCCTCCCTCCTCCCTCCTCCCTCCTCCCTCCTCCACTCCTCCCTCCTCCCTCCTCCCTCCTCCCTCCTCCCTCCTCCACTCCTCCACTCCTCCACTCCTCCCTCCTCCTCCCTCCTCCCTCCTCCCTCCTCCCTCCTCCCTCCTCCCTCCTCCCTCCTCCCTCCTCCCTCCTCCTCCTCCCTCCTCCCTCCTCCCTCCTCCACTCCTCCACTCCTCCCTCCTCCCTCCACCCTCCTCCCTCCTCCCTACTCCACTCCTCCCTCCTCCCTCCACCACTCCTCCCTCCTCCCTCCACCACTCCTCCCTCCTCCCTCCACCACTCCTCCCTCCTCCCTCCACCACTCCTCCCTCCTCCCTCCTCCCTCCTCCCTCCTCCCTCCACCACTCCTCCCTCCCTCCTCCCTCCTCCCTCCACCACTCCTCCCTCCACCACTCCTCCCTCCTCCCTCCACCACTCCTCCCTCCTCCCTCCACCACTCCTCCCTCCTCCCTCCACCACTCCTCCCTCCTCCCTCCACCACTCCTCCCTCCACCCTCCTCCCTCCTCCTCCCTCCTCCCTCCTCCCTCCTCCCTCCACCCACTCCTCCCTCCTCCCTCCTCCCTCCACCACTCCTCCCTCCTCCCTCCACCACTCCTCCCTCCTCCCTCCACCACTCCTCCCTCCTCCCTCCTCCCTCCTCCCTCCTCCCTCCTCCCTCCTCCACTCCTCCCTCCACCACTCCTCCCTCCTCCCTCCACCACTCCTCCCTCCTCCCTCCACCACTCCTCCCTCCTCCCTCCACCACTCCTCCCTCCTCCCTCCACCACTCCTCCCTCCTCCCTCCTCCCTCCTCCCTCCTCCACTCCTCCCTCCACCACTCCTCCCTCCTCCCTCCACCACTCCTCCCTCCTCCCTCCACCACTCCTCCCTCCTCCCTCCTCCACTCCTCCCTCCACCACTCCTCCCTCCACCACTCCTCCCTCCTCCCTCCACCACTCCTCCCTCCACCACTCCTCCCTCCACCACTCCTCCCTCCTCCCTCCACCACTCCTCCCTCCTCCCTCCACCACTCCTCCCTCCTCCCTCCACCACTCCTCCCTCCTCCCTCCACCACTCCTCCCTCCTCCCTCCTCCCTCCTCCCTCCTCCCTCCTCCCTCCTCCCTCCTCCCTCCTCCACTCCTCCCTCCACCACTCCTCCCTCCTCCCTCCACCACTCCTCCCTCCTCCCTCCACCACTCCTCCCTCCTCCCTCCTCCACTCCTCCCTCCACCACTCCTCCCTCCACCACTCCTCCCTCCTCCCTCCACCACTCCTCCCTCCACCACTCCTCCCTCCACCACTCCTCCCTCCTCCCTCCACCACTCCTCCCTCCACCACTCCTCCTCCACCACTCCTCCCTCCACCACTCCTCCACTCCTCCCTCCACCACTCCTCCCTCCTCCCTCCACCACTCCTCCCTCCTCCCTCCACCACTCCTCCCTCCACCACTCCTCCCTCCACCACTCCTCCCTCCTCCCTCCACCACTCCTCCCTCCACCACTCCTCCCTCCACCACTCCTCCCTCCTCCCTCCACCACTCCTCCCTCCACCACTCCTCCCTCCACCACTCCTCCCTCCACCACTCCTCCACTCCTCCCTCCACCACTCCTCCCTCCACCACTCCTCCCTCCTCCCTCCACCACTCCTCACTCCTCCCTCCACCACTCCTCCCTCCTCCCTCCACCACTCCTCCCTCCACCACTCCTCCCTCCTCCCTCCTCCCTCCACCACTCCTCCCTCCACCACTCCTCCCTCCACCACTCCTCCCTCCTCCCTCCACCACTCCTCCCTCCACCACTCCTCCCTCCACCACTCCTCCCTCCTCCCTCCACCACTCCTCCCTCCACCACTCCTCCCTCCACCACTCCTCCCTCCACCACTCCTCCACTCCTCCCTCCACCACTCCTCCCTCCACCACTCCTCCCTCCTCCCTCCACCACTCCTCACTCCTCCCTCCACCACTCCTCCCTCCTCCCTCCACCACTCCTCCCTCCACCACTCCTCCCTCCTCCCTCCTCCCTCCACCACTCCTCCACTCCTCCCTCCTCCACTCCTCCCTCCTCCCTACTCCACTCCTCCCTCCTCCACTCCTCCCTCCTCCCTACTCCACTCCTCCCTCCTCCCTCCTCCCTCCTCCACTCCTCCCTCCTCCCTCCACCACTCCTCCCTCCTCCCTCCACCACTCCTCCCTCCACCACTCCTCCCTCCACCACTCCTCCCTCCTCCCTCCACCACTCCTCCCTCCACCACTCCTCCCTCCACCACTCCTCCCTCCTCCCTCCACCACTCCTCCCTCCTCCCTCCACCACTCCTCCCTCCACCACTCCTCCCTCCTCCCTCCACCACTCCTCCACTCCTCCCTCCACCACTCCTCCCTCCACCACTCCTCCCTCCTCCCTCCACCACTCCTCCCTCCTCCCTCCACCACTCCTCCCTCCACCACTCCTCCCTCCTCCCTCCACCACTCCTCCCTCCACCACTCCTCCCTCCTCCCTCCACCACTCCTCCCTCCACCACTCCTCCCTCCTCCCTCCACCACTCCTCCCTCCACCACTCCTCCCTCCTCCCTCCACCACTCCTCCCTCCTCCCTCCACCACTCCTCCCTCCACCACTCCTCCCTCCTCCCTCCACCACTCCTCCCTCCTCCCTCCACCACTCCTCCCTCCACCACTCCTCCCTCCTCCCTCCACCACTCCTCCCTCCTCCCTACTCCACTCCTCCCTCCACCACTCCTCCCTCCACCACTCCTCCCTCCTCCCTCCACCACTCCTCCCTCCACCACTCCTCCCTCCTCCCTCCTCCCTCCTCCCTCCACCACTCCTCCCTCCTCCCTCCTCCCTCCTCCCTCCACCACTCCTCCCTCCTCCCTCCTCCCTCCACCACTCCTCCACTCCTCCCTCCTCCCTCCTCCCTCCTCCCTCCACCACTCCTCCCTCCTCCCTCCTCCCTCCACCACTCCTCCCTCCTCCACTCCTCCCTCCTCCACTCCTCCCTCCTCCCTCCACCACTCCTCCCTCCTCCACTCCTCCCTCCTCCCTACTCCACTCCTCCCTCCTCCCTCCTCCCTCCTCCACTCCTTCCACCACCACTCCTCCCTCCTCCACTCCTCCCTCCTCCCTCCTCCCTCCTCCCTCCTCCACTCCTCCCTCCTCCCTCCACCACTCCTCCCTCCTCCACTCCTCCCTCCTCCCTCCTCCCTCCTCCCTCCTCCCTCCTCCCTCCTCCCTCCTCCACTCCTCCCTCCTCCCTCCTCCCTCCTCCACTACTCCCTCCTCCACTCCTCCCTCCTCCCTCCTCCCTCCTCCCTCCTCCACTCCTCCCTCCTCCCTCCTCCACTCCTACCTCCACCACTCCTCCCTCCTCCCTCCTCCACTCCTCCCTTCTCCCTCCTCCCTCCTCCACTACTCCCTCCTCCACTCCTCCCTCCTCCACTCCTCCCTCCTCCCTCCTCCCTCCTCCCTCCTCCACTCCTCCCTCCTCCACTCCTCCCTCCTCCCTCCTCCCTCCTCCCTCCTCCCTCCTCCCTCCTCCACTCCTCCCTCCTCCACTCCTCCCTCCTCCCTCCTCCCTCCTCCCTCCACCACTCCTCCCTCCTCCCTTCTCCCTCCACTCCTCCACCACTACACCCTCCACCACTCCTCCCTCCTCCCTCCTCCCTCCTCCCTTCTCCCTCCACTCCTCCACCACTACACCCTCCACCACTCCTCCATCCTCCCTCCACCACTACTCCATTCCTCCACCCTTCCATCCCTCTCTCATTCCAACCCTCCTCCTCCAAGATGAAGGGAAAAGGCCCTGAAGTCAGAATGGCTTTGATAGTGTTCCTGGAGATGAGGTCAAAGTGAGGGGAATGTTGTTATTGTTGTGTGTCCTAAACCCTAACCCTAATGACCAATGCTAACAGTGAGGAGTGTGGAGTTAATAAAAATGCATTACAAACCTGTTATTAACCTGTTCATATAGTTATAACAAACCTGTTATAAACCTGTTCATATAGTTATAATAAACCTGTTATAAACCTGTTCATATAGTTATAACAAACCTGTTATAAACCTGTTCATATAGTTATAACAAACCTGTCATTAACCTGTTATAAACCTGTTCATATAGTTATAACAAACCTGTTATAAACCTGTTCATATAGTCAATACAAACCTGTTATAAACCTGTTCATATAGATACACAAAACTCTTATACCCTTGTTATAAACCTTTTATAACCCTATTCATATAGTCAATACAAACCTCTAATAAACCTTTTATAGACCGGTTCACGTAGTCAATACAAACCTGTTATGAACCTGTTCATTTAGTCAATACAAATATGTTATAAACCGATTCATATAGGCCAGCGTTTCTTAAAGTATGGGTCCTGTTAATGGTGGGTCGCGACGTAAATGTATAATTATTTAATCAGTGCGCTCTCTGCTTAACAGCGGTGTCTGCTCCGTCTGGCAGCTGTGTGAGTGGGAGAGGTAGAGGGAGGTGCCCATGTGCTTCGTGGTTTATCTGAGCTTCTTTCTGCAGTTTTCTTGAAGATCACTCTGCGACCCGCACGCTGCAGCGCTGATGTTCTGTCAGCCACTGACTTGTCATTCTCACTCACCATCACTCACCGCTGTCATGAAATGGACTCATGCTAGCCTCAAGTTCTGACTGAACTCAATGGTCATGAAACGCAAATACTGTGATGACTTTCTGTCTCTTTCATATAAACTTATAATATCGAGGAGCTCCACAATGTGTTTTGTAGGGGAAGTGCTTCGTAATGAGTCTCTCAAAACGAACAAATTAAAACAACACGTCCTGACCAAACATCCCCAGCATGACGGTAAACCCAGGGAGTTATTTCAGAACAGGTCAGAATGCTTCAGGAAACAGTGCTTCTACAGTGGAAAAGTAAGTCAGCTAGCAAGGCATTGTCATTTTATACCAGGTGATGAGAAGCAGAAATAAGGGAGTATCATCTCTCATAGTAATAGATGTGAGTTTCTCTTTCCTTGTAATGTTACACAGCTAATAGCTGACGTTAGCCAAATCAAGCTAGCTAGCTACTGATGGTGCAACCCTAAGAAGCAGTACATATGAAGATGAAACATGGTCAGGTCTACTGTACATTTTACTGTAGAAATTATTGTTAAAAACAAGTCTAGGTTGGAACTGTTGCTGTAAAAATACAAGTAATCATTTTTAATCTGAATTCAGCAGGAAGCGTCTCCTGCCTGACTGAGGAAGCAGTAGATGTTCTGATCCAGTTCGGCACCACATGCCTATCTGAGTCAGGGTTCTCAAGTACAGAAACAGTATCAATGCTGAGCATGACCTCAGTGTTGCCCTGTCAAAAACTCAGCCCAGAATATATATATATATATATTTTATTTCACCTTTATTTAACCAGGTAGGTTTTATTTCACCTTTATTTAACCAGGTAGGTTTTATTTCACCTTTATTTAACCAGGTAGGTTTTATTTCACCTTTATTTAACCAGGTAGATTTTATTTCACCTTTATTTAACCAGGTAGGTTTTATTTCACATTTATTTAACCAGGTAGGTTTTATTTCACCTTTATTTAACCAGGTAGGTTTTATTTCACCTTTATTTAACCAGGTAGGTTTTATTTCACCTTTATTTAACCAGGTAGGTTTTATTTCACCTTTATTTAACCAGGTAGGTTTTATTTCACATTTATTTAACCAGGTAGGTTTTATTTCACCTTTATTTAACCAGGTAGGTTTTATTTCACCTTTATTTAACCAGGTAGGCCAGTTGAGAACTAGTTCTCATTAACAACTGTGACCTGGCCAAGACAAAGCAAAGCAGTGAGACAAAAACAACACAGAGTTACACATGGGATAAACAAACGTACAGTCAATAACACAATAGAGAATCTATATACAGAGTGTAAATGTAGTTAGATTAGGAAGGTAAGACAATAAATAGGCCATAGTGGTGAAATAATTACAGATTAGAATTAACACTGGAATGATGGATAGATAGATAGATAGATAGATAGATAGATAGATAGATAGATAGATAGATAGATAGATAGATAGATAGATAGATAGATAGATAGATAGATAGATAGATAGATAGATAGATAGATAGATAGATAGATAGATAGATAGATAGATAGATAGATAGATAGATAGATAGATAGATAGATAGATAGATAGATAGATAGATAGATAGATAGATAGATAGATAGATAGATAGATAGATAGGTACTTTATTGATCCCCCGGGGGGGAAATTTCATTGTCAAGCAGCTACAACAAAACACAGGGCAGGTGCAAAATGCCACAACGAAAAGTACACAAAAGACAGATACACGGTACATGATACATAGAGCGGCAGTATGAAAAAGTATAGAAATACAAGATATCTGGAGTGCAAAAAAAAAAAAAAAAAAAAGCTTTAAAAGGACATTGCATAGTATGAGTGGTTGGCTGAATATGTACACTATACATTGGTGGATGTTGGATGGTTAACTATACTATACAGGTCGATGGCAGAGAAATACTTCAGTAGCTAAAAATGCGTATGATATGAGCGAGGGTAATAATAGTTTACTTAATAGACAGACTGGGTAAATTAACAGGTAAGTGAAAATTTTGCATGGTTAAATTAGTTAAATTAGCTGTACAGTTAGGTATACAGTTATATTTACAGATAAGTGAATACTTGCATGTTTACACAAACTGTACAGGTAAATGACAGGAAGAGATACTTTAATAGCTAAATGTGTGTATGATATCATTTGGGGTAATAATAGTAATTCCCTTAAAATACAGTCCTTAGTGCGCAGGGTTTAATTACAGACAACTGCACTTATTGCACATTCGATATACTAAAAGCAATGAGAAAAGGTGCAACTGGCAGGATACTAATATGCATTCCTGAGTGAATGCCTACGTCCAATAATTACTTACAATATTGCATGTGATATAATATAACAACTGTACATGAGTATGTATATACAGACCTGTATGAATAAATAGGTCCTGAGTGGATGAGTGCTGACGGACCAGAGTTACTCACGGATGGATGCATAATTGTTAAACTAGGTCCTAGCACCCCAACAGTTCCAGATCTATGTTGCCGACGGCACGGCACCCCGGTGAGGCATTATATAGTCTCATAGCCGCCGGCAGGAAGGACCTCCTGTAGCGCTCTCTGGCACACCGTGGTGGGATCAGTCTGTGACTGAAAGTGCTCCTCTGCGTCATAACCATAGTGTGCAGAGGGTGGGTGACGTTGTCCATGATGGCCAGCAGTTTGGCCAGGATCCGTCTCTCCGCCACCTCCTCTAGAGTGTCAAGGCTCATCCCCAGGACAGAGCTAGCCTTCCTGATCAGCTTATTTACCCGAGAAGCATCACCGGCTTTGATGTTTGCTCCCCAGCACACCACTGCAAAAAAGATGGCACTGGCCACCACTGACTGGTAGAAGTTATGCAGTTGTTTACTGCACACGTTAAAGGACCTGAGCCTCCTCAGAAAGTAGAGTCGGCTCTGGCCCTTTTTGTACAGGGCCCCGGTGTTACCAGCCCATTCCAGTCTGTTGTCCATATGGACACCCAGGAACTTGTATGACTCAACCATTTCCACATCCGTCCCCTTTATAGGGACTGCAGTCAGTTGTGCCTTGGTTCTCCTGAAGTCCACCACCATCTCCTTAGTTTTGCTGATGTTGAGCTGAAGGTGGTTCTGCTCACACCACAACACAAAGTCACTGATTGTGCTCCTGTACTCCTCCTCCTGCCCACCCCTGATGCACCCTACAATAGCAGAGTCATCCGAGAACTTCTGTAGGTGGCATGTCTCAGAGTTATATCTGAAGTCTGAGGTGTAGAGGGTGAACAGGAAGGGGGACAGGACTGTACCCTGGGGGGCCCCTGTGTTGCTAACAGCCCGTTCTGACACACAGCTCTGTAGTCGCACAAATTGTGGCCTATCGGTCAGGTAGTCCGTGACCCAGGAGACTAAGGGTGCTTCCACTTTCATCCTCCTCATCTTCTCACCCAGTAGCAGGGGCTGAATGGTATTGAAGGCACTGGAGAAGTCAAAAAACATGACCCTCACAGTGCAACCTGCGTTGTCCAGGTGAGAGTAGGCCCTCTGCAGAAGGTAGATGATTGCATCATCCACCCCGATTTTGCGCTGGTATGCAAACTGCAGGGGGTCCATTGATGAACACACCAGGGGTCTGAGGTGAGCGAGGACTAACCTTTCCAGGGTCTTCATGATGTGGGATGTTAGCGCTACAGGTCTGAAGTCATTCAGGACAGTGGGGTGTGCCTTCTTGGGCACTGGGACGAGGCAGGATGTTTTCCACAGCACAGGGACCCTTTCTAGGCTCAGGCTAAGGTTGAAAAGACGCTGGAGTATTCCACACAGTTGGTCAGCACAGACCCTCAGCACCCTTGGGCTGATGCCATCAGGGCCCGCCGCTTTCCACTGGTGTAGTCTCTCCAGCTCTCTCTTCACTTGGTTGGTGGTGAAAGCCAGCCCAGGTGGGGAGGTGGGGGGAAGGGGGGTGTTGAGGATCATTCCAGGGGGGGGCAGGGGCAGAGGTGGGGTCACTGATTGTCTCAGCAGAGGTGCTGTGAGCAAAGTGGGGGTGGGACAGCCGTGAGGGTGTGTGGTCTGGGGAGCTGGAGGGGAGGTGGACAGGGCCAGTATCGAACCTGTTAAAAAATTGGTTCAGCTCATTGGCTCTGTCCTGGGTCCCCTCCGTCTGCCCACTGTTTGACTTTTTGAAGCCAGTGATATTTCTCATACCCTTCCACACCTCTCTCACCTGGCTCTGCCTCAGCTTGTCCTCCATCTTCTCCTTATACACTCTCTTCCCCTCAGCAATCCGCAACTTCAGCTCCCTCTGGACGCATTTCAATTTGTCCTTGTCCTTCTCCTTGAAGGCCCTCTTCTTCTCATTCAGCAGGGCCTTCAGGTCGCTGGTGACCCAGGGTTTATTGTTTGGGAAACAGCGTACCTTCCTGGTGGGTACAGTGTTGTCTACACAAAAATTAATATAGTCTGTTATGCAGTCAGTGAGTCCATCGATGTCCTCCCCATGAGCCTCACAGAGCACATCCCAGTCTGTTGTTTCAAAGCAGTCCTGTAGGGCCTCATTCGCCTCTGGGGACCATCTCCTAATGGTCCTAGTGGTTGCAGGCTGCTGTTGGACCATAGGCCTGTAGAGTGGGGTGAGGTGGACAAGGTTGTGATCCGATCTACCGAGGGGAGGGAGTGCAGTGGAGTTGTATGCATCCTTCACATTAGCATATAACAAGTCCAGAGTTTTATTATTCCTGGTTGGGCACTTCACGAACTGTTTGAACGTGGGCAGCGTTGAAGAGAGAGATGCATGGTTAAAATCCCCCGAAATGGCAAGGAAAGCACTGGGATGCGCTGTCTGTAACCTCGCGATAACAGAGTGGATGACGTCACACGCTGCGTTTGCGTCAGCAGAGGGCGGGATGTAAACAATAACAGCAATGGCCGCCGTGAATTCCCTCGGCAAATAGTAGGGTCTCAGGCTAACGGCTAGTATTGTGTAAATTCCAATTCTTTATAGTTATTGTATAATTTCCAATTCCTTATAGCTCCCTGAATATACTCAGCTTGGTATGTTTTAAAGCAGAAACAAGATCTCTTTGTCCTCAGCAGATGAGAGTAGGGTGTAGGCAACCCCCTACCACTCAGCAGGTTGACCTTTGACCAGGGGAATGTTACCAGAGTCAGGAGACTCCCCCAGGGATAAAGGCTTCCTGTGTACCTCCCATTTTCCTGACTTAGAACTAGACATGTATTCTGTGCCAAAGTTATCTCCAAATAAGGAGAAAGCGAGAAGTAGCATCAGGAGTTTTGAGACCTGGGTGGAGCTGTGATAACTGTGTCTAATGAATAAACATTTAACAACTTGTACATAAGCCAAAAACTTAGAGAGGTACGGGAGTGGTTCCTGCGGGGAGTGAGTGGTTCCTGCAGGGGGCAGTGGTTCCTGCAGGGGGCAGTGGTTCCTGCAGGGAGTGATTCCTGCAGGGCACTCGGCTTTGTTGTCTTTTTGCAATAAAGTCTATCTTGCTTCTACAAACTCCAGAAGTGCCTTCGTTTTTAAGAGGAAGAGTTTTTTCCACTACATTTGGCACCCCAGATGGGACTGGGAAAAGAGACTGGTTGACCATCGGGGGCATCTGAACGAAATACGCAAACGATAAAACACCAATGGCCATGGTGTAAGAGGTAAGCAAAGTTCTTACTATAAGTCTGCGTGATTCGATCAGTTGCCACCGGGCGTCAGGTACTAAATTCAGGTCTCTCCAGAATACGGGCTACATCTAATTGTTTAAAGTAAAAGGCACAGAGTTTGTAGAAGAAAGAAATATAGTATGATTGAAGTGTGATGAATGTGTGTGAATCCCTGTCTGTACTAATACACGAAGTTACCCGAAGTGCGAGGAACGTATTGTAGGAGTGCATAGGCAGGTAGAGGCCCTGTGAGTACTTTATAGATACATATCGAAGTGCGTATAGGTATACTATGGGGTTACAATGAGCAGGGTAGTTAGTTGGGTTATTGGAATCTGTCGAAGTGCGTACAGCCCCATATTGAAACACCTATCGAAGAGCGTATAGTGTGTTGTGTTGAGTTATGGGAATCTATCGAAGAGCGTATAGTGTGTTGTGTGTGTGATGGGAATCTATCGATGAGCGTATAGCCCCATATGATTGTAAATCCTGCAAATACCGCCTTTAGTACATCCTAGAGGGACTGAATGGACAGGCAACCTGTAGAAAACAAGCCTTGGCACATGCTAGGGTTCTGAAAGAACAGGTTTAATATATAAGTTGAATGATGGGAATCTATCGATGAGCGTATAGCCCCATATTAGTGTAAATCCTGTGAATACCGCCTTTAAGTACAACCTGAAGGGACTGGATGGACAGGGAACCTGTAGAAAACAGACTTGGCTTATGCTAGGGTTCTGAAAAAACAGGTTAAATATATAAGAAACCGGTATTATAAATGCGCATAACATATATTGTAAAATAAATAGTAGGAACCTACATTGTATGAATAATATTTAGAGGAACATATACTATGGATTTAATGGAAGAGGAGATGTGCGTCTTTCCGGGAAGTTGCCCGGTAGAAAGGTTGCATTCGATCACTGCGGCCCAGGGAAAAGATAAGGTATGTGGAAGTGAGACTGTGAAGGAGGTGCGTTTGAAAAGTTAATCTTGAAACCCCGCTGTGTGCGCGTTTACCCAAGTTACTTATATTGTAAATCTAAGCTGTAGAATTGTAATCATGTATATTGTATGGTATGGAACAGGAAGTGTGAATCTAAGCGATGGGCTGCGTTTAGAGGCTTGTATCAAAGGAGTGGTATTTGAGCTGGTATTGTGCAAATTTAGAGGACGCACGTAATGAGGTATTTTAAGGTGTTACATGGGGAAGTTTAAAAGAGTACTCGGAGAAGGTATGAAAGATTAAGGCCTATGGTTGTATGTTGGAATGAGAGGACGATAAACTGACGAGTTGTGTCGTGATTGTGTGTGGAACGGTAATAACCAATATGTGGCATCGTTTGTCTCTGATTGTTGATTGTTGTATGTCGTGTGATGGACTGTAAGTAAAAAGTTTGTCTTTGTGTGGGAATAACCGATTGTGTATAAACGTTGATTAATGGCTGTGTCGCGATAAACATTTTTAGATATGATAAAATGGTTATAGTAATTAATGAGTTCAGGTTGTCGTTGGCTGTATTGAGTGAAACCTTTTTAAACTAATTTAGGGCCATTTCCCAATGGAACGTTACTTAGGGAAGTTAGAATAATAACTTTGACGTTACCAATCACTTCCCTTGGTCCTGTGTTATTGAGCCTTTTACAGTAGCCTGGCTGGCTAGTGCACGTACAACTGTTGAAATATTTGTTCAATCGGGCCACATTAAGTTTAAAGTAAATTACTACTCTTGTTTGGGGTTTTTCTTTCCCCATAATATACATTTTACTCCTCATTAACCGAGGTTGTGTGTAATAGATGGTATTATATATTGACTGACATGATAAATTAATTGGCATTTTAAGTTACAATGCCATGTAGACGACCCTAGTAGATGATGGAGTTATAATTTTGGTGTATCTTAAATACATTCCAATGAAGGGCGTTTGCCTGGGCTGAGTGGTTTTAACGTTTGTCGCTTGATAAAGGTGCCTGTGTGGGGAATGAGCTGTGACGGTAATATTAAAGCCTCTGGCTGTATTGGGACGATGGAGTAACAGATGTGTTGCTGAACCATGATATTTTAGAAGGGAATAGTTTGAAGTAGTTTACTAAGTGGAGGTAGTGTATTATGAAGACTCAGAATAGCAATATAGGGAACAGGCAGAGACAATAAGAAGGAACTAGACAGTATAGAAACTAGAAAGGTGTCAGTAAAATAGGTTAAAATATGAGATTGTCTCAATTGATAGGACAGGATTGATAGAAAATGGGTTAGTTTTATTTTGTGTTTTAGTTGACAGTCTTACTTAATAGGACAATATTGATAAACTTTTTTATTTGTGGTTTATTTCACTTTTGACTAGACAGGATAATTATAGGTTCTAATTTACTATGATGGCCCTCACTGAGGCATGTAAACTAGGTAGGTGTGTACATGTTAACAGATATTCTGATTTAGCATATACGATTGGTATTTGCCCACTATGAGTAGGGGTTTGGAAAAGTAGTGATTTTATGAATGCATATGGAAATATTAGGAAAATAATATGTTTACAGATTGAGGCCCTGCTGGAAGCTATGTTGCTCCCAGCTAGGTTGGCATTTTGAGGGTTTGTGCCTGCAAGGCAATCAAGACAATATTAGCTTAGGTAATAAAGTTGCTGCTGAAAGGTTTCACACCCATGTTGTGTGTCTGGTTTTTGCTATGGCCTCGCCTGTTGTTGAGTTGCAACAACAACAGGGGACTGACCATATGTCTCACTCCCTAAGGGAGACCAGAGGTTGCTCCCAGGGCCCTGATGGCCCTCTGTGACAACACCTTTCAGGTAAATTTGTGTTGCTAGAGTAGCTCATTCCGTAGGTTTGCCGAATAGGCTCATGGTTGGTGAGTCATTCATCAAGAGGGAGTAGGGTACATAAGGTTTTAGGTTTTTTACGAGATTGGTTTGGCCTAAACTTAGCAGAAGTTAAAAGAACATAGGATAGAATGAGACTATGTGTGTTTTTTAATATGCGTTATGTGTATTTAATATAACATTGCCAAGTAGACGCCTCTTAAACTAGGTAATTTTACTTAGTGGTGTATTTACACACATTGCATTAGACTTTATTGATATGATTGAGAGAAAGGAGATAAAGTGCTCTTGTCTAGTGATAAGTGACAGAGTCATACGAGGGTTATACCTGCTGTGACGCCAACATAGTAGCTAACAGTCTGGTAAGGGAAATATTCCCTGGATTCGGAATCCCAGAAACCTTGTCTGTAGACACACGGCACCCATGTTACAGGAGATGCCGTGACCCAAATTGTCCTGATGATGGGAATAGATCAGAAATGTGTCTCTATGATCCAAAAAGTAATGGGTAAAGCCTAGATTAACAGGTTGAACCTGAAATAAGAATGTATACATCTGGTGCTGAGGAGAATGTGAAGCAGCCCCTATAGGGGTACTGGGTTTAGCCCTCATGAGATGTTAACAGGCCGTTCCATATTATAGGCCGATGATTGACAAACAGACTGACCTGACTAGACTGGAAGATGATCTGTTAACATTATATGAGGAAACTAACTTTTACTGTTAGGTTTTTGTATTCTCATTTCTAGGAAAACCCAGGAGGTCTCAGCCAGAGAGGACAGAGACGAAATCCCTGTCCTGATCGGAGACTGAGTAAAACTGAGGGGCTTCAGGAGGAAGTAGGTCAGAATAGATGTGTTATATCTCGACGAGATAAAGAAGGTAATGAGGAGGTAGAGGAGAGAGTGGATGTTTTCAGAGAAAATAGTATAATTTCTTGTGGAGGAAAGGAGGAAAGCAGATTAATGTGTAGGAAGTTAGCTAAGGCCTAGAACAGATTTTAAAAACAACCTAAACGGTATATATCTTTCTTTTGGAGATGTTAAAAGGAACTCAGATGCAATTTGAACCCTGTGGTTGTCAGGACCTGGGGGGCCTGGTGAGCAAACTGCCAAGCATCCATGATGGGGCCAGAAATTGGATTGGGGCTTTTGAAGAGCAGACGATGGGGAAACTGCTGGCAGTGGGGGACCTGAAGGCACTGTTGGCCAGGGTGGTGGGAAAGGCCAAAATGGATGAGGTATTGGCAGCAGGTGGCATGGGGGACCTGACAGAGGAACGGGTGATGGATGGAGAACTGTTCGATCAATACAGAACTAGGGTGTGGAGGGCCCTAAGGAACGAATATCCAACAAGAATTAATCAGCAGGAGACTGAAAGGGCTCCAGAGACAGACCCACTGATAACAACAATGTTCAGGACAACTCTGGTGGAATCCATGTTGACAGCGGTCAAGAGCAGACTGGACAATGTGGTGGGACTGACATCAAAAACCCACGAGGAATTCTGTGACCATGTTGTCCATGCAGTGGAAGAATATCGAAAAGATGAACAAAGACTGGCAGACCAGGTCAGAGACATCCAGAGAAAGCTGACACAAATGCAGCTGGATGAACTAACAAAAAAGGACAAAAAGAAAACACAGGCTCCTCTAACCCTGTCACCTCTACCTGTGCCAGTCACTCATGGAGGCCCGCAACCGCCACCTCAACAGCAGGGTCCAAGGGCACCTGCTCCGCCAGTAGTGAATGTGTATACACAGCAATCCCCGGGAGGCTGGCAAAATAAAATCAACAGAAATGCACCTCGAACACAGGGGTATCAACCGCAGTATCAGGCACGGCAGAATAGAGGTCAAAAAGGACAACCAGGTGCCTGCTGGGGGTGCAGTCAGACAGGGCACACCAGAAGGAATTGTCCTACCAATCCTTGGATGCTCAGGCATCCACAACAGGACACTTGGCAAGGAAATGGTCCTACCCAGATGCATGGCAGCAATCTCAAACACAGGCTCCACAGGGACCAGTGAACCACTGGGGAAGACCAAATTAAAGGGACTAGGGATTCCCAGAGAGTCCTAAAGGGGAGGGTCAGTTTACAGCAATAACCAAGCAAGCTGATGATGAACCTATGCTACAGGTTCGGGTGAATAATAGAGGCACACCCATGATGATTGATACTGGAGCAATGTATTTGAGTATAAATCCAAATTTTGCCTAACCTCTCCATGTCATGTAAATTTACGAAGACAATAGGATTCTTGGGACAAATGCTGCTAATTTCTATGACAGCACCACTAAATTTAGAAACAGGAAGGACAACCGCCTGCATACCGGAATTGTAATCGGAACATACTCCAGTAAATTTATTAGGAAAGGATGCACTATGTCAAATGGGTATTCAAATTAAGTATACATTAGAAGGGATAGGAATAGACAGGGAAGAAACAGGACAATAAATGGTGAAGATTACAGGCAGCAAATATATACAGGCAAAGGAAGACTGTGTATTGGATAGGAGGTATAGGAGAACTAGTGCAGGAAGTGTTATATTAATGGGATAAGTTTATTATATTTGCATTATATAAAATTTAAAGATGAAGAAGAAGCAGCCCTGCAATAGATGACATACTGAGAATGCAAGAGAGAGCAGAGAGATATGAGCCCAATAGATCGGGTGAAAGGGGGGTGACGAGAGACACAAATGGATTGTGGAGAACACATGGAGGACTGGTAGTAGCTCTATTGTACTGTTGAAATTACTTGGTACAAATGCGCATGGTTTTGACCATTGCGCAAGGGGGGAGGTGATGAGGAAAATTAAAAAACAAGGTTTTTGGTCTCCATACATGCAAGAAACAGTGGATTTAAGACGAGCAGAGTGTGAAACGTGTCCAATATGTGCATTAAATAATATCAGGAAGGGGTTAGCAGCACCAATTGGACATATTCCAGTACAAGAAGGACCATTTAAACACCTGGTAATGGACTATGTAGATATGATCAAATCTGTGAGAGTACACTGATGAATCAGGAGAAATACAGGGTTCCAGAGCAGGAGGTGGACCCAATTCGAGCAGTCGAGCCAGGGGACAGAGTCTACATCAGGGACTTCCAGAGGAGGTGGAATGAATCGAGATGAGAGGGTCCTTACACGGTCACCCAGGCCACACCAACAGCTGTTCGAATAGAGGGAAGTTCGACTTGGTGCCATCTCAACCACTGCACCAGAGTACCACGACGGGTACAGCGATCCAACGATGAGGGAGCAGAAGATGCGGGAAACCCCATCCGGGGAAGGAGATGACACAAGGACAGAAGACGAAGGGGAGAGGGATAATGCTCAGGCAGAATCATCACTCTCTGTTGGTACTCCAGCTATGGGGGACACTGGCAATGTGAATGTTGCTGCTGAGCTACGTGCTCTGGTTGATGCCTACAGTACAGGGCCAGACATTGATGAGCCCCAAAGCAACCACCTTACAAATGGGACAATTCGAAGCTAGAAGAATGACAATGACTGGTACTACTAAAGGTGTTTCAGCGCTGATCATTAACAGGCATGAGAGGATCAAGTGGGTACCATGGACTTGTGAACAACGAATGACTGGCAGAATTCCTAATAGTTATAAGAAGGAAGGGATAATGTGTTCTGCTGATTTGATTGACAATAATACATCAGTCTCTGCATCTGCAGAGGTGTCAATAGAAGTGAGGGAATGGATGTGGAAAAAGTAAACAGCTATGAAACATTAGATGGACAATTGTGTACAGTAGAGTAAATCTTTCACAGAAAAAGTGGTAATTGTACCAGAACCAACCTATAGATGTGCTATATAGCAGAATACAAGATGTTACATAAAGAAATGTGAATATCCAATGTGAGAAGCAAAATGTAGGGAAAGTATGGGGAGTTCTATTAAGATTGAACATGAGAAGAAGCAGAAATGAGTGTAACATTTTCGAAATATCCACTAAAATTAACAAAGCCACCAATTGGAAGAGATGATGTTAGTAAATATGAGTATGAATGTTTTTACAGTTACACAGGCTTAAATTCAGGAGGGAATATCACAGTTAAATGCAATGTGACATATTCTAGGATGGAGTCCTGGTTCTGGAAGGAGTGATTATTTACCAAAGGCATTGCAAGATGCTTTATACAGATAAACATGGAATGAAATGCTTAAACAATGTATTCTACTGTGAACAACACTGTACTCAAATGCTGTATATGTTCCTCACTATATTTCTGTGTTTACCTTCATCCTTTTGTGTTTGTAGTTGAGAGGAGGAATGTACTCCCATATGTATCTATTAATGCACCCATTATGTTAGTATAAATTAACATTGTTTTTGTGGGACGTGTTTCGTCCCAAAGGGGGGACTATTGTGTAAATTCCAATTCTTTATAGTTATTGTATAATTTCCAATTCCTTATAGCTCCCTGAATATACTCAGCTTGGTATGTTTTAAAGCAGAAACAAGATCTCTTTGTCCTCAGCAGATGAGAGTAGGGTGTAGGCAACCCCCTACCACTCAGCAGGTTGACCTTTGACCAGGGGAATGTTACCAGAGTCAGGAGACTCCCCCAGGGATAAAGGCTTCCTGTGTACCTCCCATTTTCCTGACTTAGAACTAGACATGTATTCTGTGCCAAAGTTATCTCCAAATAAGGAGAAAGCGAGAAGTAGCATCAGGAGTTTTGAGACCTGGGTGGAGCTGTGATAACTGTGTCTAATGAATAAACATTTAACAACTTGTACATAAGCCAAAAACTTAGAGAGGTACGGGAGTGGTTCCTGCGGGGAGTGAGTGGTTCCTGCAGGGGGCAGTGGTTCCTGCAGGGGGCAGTGGTTCCTGCAGGGAGTGATTCCTGCAGGGCACTCGGCTTTGTTGTCTTTTTGCAATAAAGTCTATCTTGCTTCTACAAACTCCAGAAGTGCCTTCGTTTTTAAGAGGAAGAGTTTTTTCCACTACACTAGCAGTTCAATGTCCGGGCTACAAAACTGTTCCTTAAGAGTAATATGGTTCGGATGACACCATCTGTTGTTAACTAATAAAGCCAGTCCACCACCCTTACTCTTACCGGAAGAGACGCGATCCCTGTCCGCTGTGATGGTCTGGAAACCGTCGATAGTGACGTTCTGTATGGGGATGTTATCGTTCAGCCAAGTCTCAGTAAAACACATTAGGCTCGTTTCCCGATAAATCCTTTGTCCACGAACAAGTCCCGCCAACTCATCCATCTTGTTATGTAGACACCTAACATTGCCCATAATAATAGATGGTATAGCCGGCTTGTACTTGAACTGTTAATGTTTACAATTATTCGAGAAGGAGACAAGTCATAACTCGGGACCAGGTGGAATTGATATTCAATCAAGCGATTTATTTGATGCAAAGATATTTGGTAACTCGTGCACGGGCTCGTTCCTTCAGCTCTTAGGGAGTCGTCCGGAACAAAGAGAACCCCTAACCATGTGGCACACATACTTATACAGAGCAATAGTAATAAAATGACGTAGGTAGAGTCTGGTAGATTCACACTCCTGACTGGTCGTTGTTATGGAGGGGCAGTGTCGACTTCCCATTGGCTCTTGGCAGTGTTCTTTGTCCTCGGAGTCCAGCCCTCATAAGTCTGTGTGTGTGTGTGTTTTTAGGATTAGCTATTCTAAAAGATGTGTGTAATACAGCGTTGGTAATATGCGACATCAAGAAAAATATTTATTACAAATCCCCCTCTTCACGTCTCCTAAAAGACGTGAAAAGACTACACTGCATCGTCCTGACTCCAAGATGGAAGTTCAAAATCTACAGTCTCTAAAAGTGGATACATAAAGGCGGTGTCAGCCTGACTAGGCGTAATGGCAGTAGTAATAAGTCTAGTAGCTAAGGAGCGAGCACAGGGAATGCAACAACAACCACACAGCACCAGAATAGCTATGAAAACTGAGATAGAAACCAGGATGGAGGAGATTAGTGACTTATATTTACCAAAAACATCCATCCAGGAGTCCCACACTGAGGTGTCCACCCCAGAGTGCCGCTTCATTTTACCATTTAGGGTCCTAAGGCCCTCAACAGCCAGGGTGAAGCTCCCATCCGGCGCCGTGTTGTTGGGAATGTACGTGCAACATTGCTCCCCAAAGATAGAGCAAACCCTACCACTTTCTGCCAAAATCATATCAACAGCTATACGGTTCTGATAGGCCATAAGAGAAGTAGCAGAAAGCTGACTGTGAATAGCGGCAAACCCTTGAAGGGTGAGGTTCCCCAATTTTTGAACATTATAATGAATGTAATTTATTCTGTCCACATTTTTATTAAGCGTACACCACCAACAAATTGAGGACTCAAAACCTGCAGCAACTTGGTCAACCAATTTGTATTCATCAGGAACCCCCCTAGGGACTCCTATGGCGTCAATATAGGTCGGGTCTCCCGTGAAACCATCTAGGGAGCGTTTGTCCCGAGACCGCCCTTCCTCCTCCTGTATGCTAGACAGCAGGTCCTTTAATACAACAGGATACACTGAAATGGGAAGAATGAGAGACACCAGAGCACACAGACCTGTGGCATTCCCAGGGAATCCATCATATAGGTGAGCTCCACCGCACCACCACCACACATCGGCCCTAGAAACAGGTTTAAAAGATGTAATAGGGTTGTGAGTGTGGTTACACCAGTTAGAGGGCACACTGCCGACGTCAGGTAAACCTCGGGTCATTTTCACACACATGAACTCACCCGGCGCTACAGTGGAGGAAAACAGTGGACTCCTTCTAGTTGCTTGTACTAACGGGAAAACCCTGTCCCAAGCTGAACAGTTTGGTCCTGGGTTGTCATACTTCATCACAGGAAGCACACATTCCACAGGGATTACTGCTGGCACAATCTTAAGCAGCGGCCTAGGGCCCATACATACCACACAACTGTGATTGGTCGCTCTGCCGATCTGGTGTATGGGGGGCCGTAAGGATGGCAACAGATTGGTAGTTTATATCTGATGAGGCTGCTCCTACTGTAATTGCCTGGGTATTAGATGCATTGGCAATCACGCATATCTGTACTTTCCAAAATGCGGGGGTGGAGGTGCAACCGACATAAGGTGCCAGCCTGAAGTTTTGACAGCCCTTCATGAGCACAGGATGGACCCCAATCTTGATTCCATTCTGCTGGACTGCTAGTGTAAGATGCGGTCGCCACAGAGTGCCTGGACGGGAGGTAGTATGGCTGGACCAGTCATTTCCTGTCTCTGCCACGAGATTGCTCCACGTCCATTCACTGTGTAGTAACCCTATTGTCATGTACCACTCCCATGCCTTATAGGACTCAGCTAAGTACCCCTTTCTTGCTACCCGGTGGGAGCTACCTAGAATTTTCCAAAGTAGAACAGCGGAAGCAGATGTGTTACTAGGTATACATAGAGTGGTGCTCCTTATCTCCCCAGTTTTACATTCTGGGTGGGTCATGGTTGTAGAGCGAGGTTGTATACTGTGTGTACAGTTAACTGGAGTGGTTGACTGACTCTGAGTGCCCTGGTAAGTGTCTAGGCCCCATACAGTAAGGCCAAGAAGTACTCCTATTAAAATCATGAGGGGAAAAAGCTTAGTAGCAGACATCCCTAGTCTCCCCCAGGGCGTCAGATAGCCCCCCTGGGTGGATCTAGGGCACGGAAGAGGAGTTGGTTGCACCATGCTCCTTATTAAAACAATCATATATTTTAGTCCGAATTGAGGGCACTCAAATCTGCCCTGGTGGTTGTCAACGTTCTTGTAGGAGTTGGGGCTGGCGTGCAATGTGTCAGGTGGTGCCAAGGAGCGCCTGATTTACCTTTGACCTGGACAGAGTGTGAAGTAACCTCCTTCACTTCGTACGGTCCAGTCCACCTGGGTTCCAGCCACTTTCTCTTGTGGACTTTAACCCTCACCCAGTCCCCAACTTTTACCTGCAAACTAGATGAGTCTCCCAGCAGCTCCCCCTCTTGGACCTTGTGGATCTGTGTGGAAAGAGCTGCAGAAAGTTCCGTCAGTTTTCTCACATAATCAGACATTACAATTTGTTGTACATCAAGGGTTAGGGTTAGGGTTAGGGTTAGGGTTAGGGTTAGGGTTAGGGTTAGGGTTAGGGTTAGGGTTAGGGTTAGGGTTAGGGTTAGGGTTAGGGTTAGGGTTAGGGTTAGGGTTAGGGTTAGGGTTAGGGTTAGGGTTAGGGTTAGGGTTAGGGTTAGGGTTAGGGTTAGGGTTAGGGTTAGGGTTAGGGTTAGGGTTAGGGTTAGGGTTAGGGTTAGGGTTAGGGTTAGGGTTAGGGTTAGGGTTAGGGTTAGGGTTAGGGTTAGGGTTAGGGTTAGGGTTAGGGTTAGGGTTAGGGTTAGGGTTAGGGTTAGGGTTAGGGTTAGGGTTAGGGTTAGGGTTAGGGTTAGGGTTAGGGTTAGGGTTAGGGTTAGGGTTAGGGTTAGGGTTAGGGTTAGGGTTAGGGTTAGGGTTAGGGTTAGGGTTAGGGTTAGGGTTAGGGTTAGGGTTAGGGTTAGGGTTAGGGTTAGGGTTAGGGTTAGGGTTAGGGTTAGGGTTAGGGTTAGGGTTAGGGTTAGGGTTAGGGTTAGGGTTAGGGTTAGGGTTAGGGTTAGGGTTAGGGTTAGGGTTAGGGTTAGGGTTAGGGTTAGGGTTAGGGTTAGGGTTAGGGTTAGGGTTAGGGTTAGGGTTAGGGTTAGGGTTAGGGTTAGGGTTAGGGTTAGGGTTAGGGTTAGGGTTAGGGTTAGGGTTAGGGTTAGGGTTAGGGTTAGGGTTAGGGTTAGGGTTAGGGTTAGGGTTAGGGTTAGGGTTAGGGTTAGGGTTAGGGTTAGGGTTAGGGTTAGGGTTAGGGTTAGGGTTAGGGTTAGGGTTAGGGTTAGGGTTAGGGTTAGGGTTAGGGTTAGGGTTAGGGTTAGGGTTAGGGTTAGGGTTAGGGTTAGGGTTAGGGTTAGGGTTAGGGTTAGGGTTAGGGTTAGGGTTAGGGTTAGGGTTAGGGTTAGGGTTAGGGTTAGGGTTAGGGTTAGGGTTAGGGTTAGGGTTAGGGTTAGGGTTAGGGTTAGGGTTAGGGTTAGGGTTAGGGTTAGGGTTAGGGTTAGGGTTAGGGTTAGGGTTAGGGTTAGGGTTAGGGTTAGGGTTAGGGTTAGGGTTAGGGTTAGGGTTAGGGTTAGGGTTAGGGTTAGGGTTAGGGTTAGGGTTAGGGTTAGGGTTAGGGTTAGGGTTAGGGTTAGGGTTAGGGTTAGGGTTAGGGTTAGGGTTAGGGTTAGGGTTAGGGTTAGGGTTAGGGTTAGGGTTAGGGTTAGGGTTAGGGTTAGGGTTAGGGTTAGGGTTAGGGTTAGGGTTAGGGTTAGGGTTAGGGTTAGGGTTAGGGTTAGGGTTAGGGTTAGGGTTAGGGTTAGGGTTAGGGTTAGGGTTAGGGTTAGGGTTAGGGTTAGGGTTAGGGTTAGGGTTAGGGTTAGGGTTAGGGTTAGGGTTAGGGTTAGGGTTAGGGTTAGGGTTAGGGTTAGGGTTAGGGTTAGGGTTAGGGTTAGGGTTAGGGTTAGGGTTAGGGTTAGGGTTAGGGTTAGGGTTAGGGTTAGGGTTAGGGTTAGGGTTAGGGTTAGGGTTAGGGTTAGGGTTAGGGTTAGGGTTAGGGTTAGGGTTAGGGTTAGGGTTAGGGTTAGGGTTAGGGTTAGGGTTAGGGTTAGGGTTAGGGTTAGGGTTAGGGTTAGGGTTAGGGTTAGGGTTAGGGTTAGGGTTAGGGTTAGGGTTAGGGTTAGGGTTAGGGTTAGGGTTAGGGTTAGGGTTAGGGTTAGGGTTAGGGTTAGGGTTAGGGTTAGGGTTAGGGTTAGGGTTAGGGTTAGGGTTAGGGTTAGGGTTAGGGTTAGGGTTAGGGTTAGGGTTAGGGTTAGGGTTAGGGTTAGGGTTAGGGTTAGGGTTAGGGTTAGGGTTAGGGTTAGGGTTAGGGTTAGGGTTAGGGTTAGGGTTAGGGTTAGGGTTAGGGTTAGGGTTAGGGTTAGGGTTAGGGTTAGGGTTAGGGTTAGGGTTAGGGTTAGGGTTAGGGTTAGGGTTAGGGTTAGGGTTAGGGTTAGGGTTAGGGTTAGGGTTAGGGTTAGGGTTAGGGTTAGGGTTAGGGTTAGGGTTAGGGTTAGGGTTAGGGTTAGGGTTAGGGTTAGGGTTAGGGTTAGGGTTAGGGTTAGGGTTAGGGTTAGGGTTAGGGTTAGGGTTAGGGTTAGGGTTAGGGTTAGGGTTAGGGTTAGGGTTAGGGTTAGGGTTAGGGTTAGGGTTAGGGTTAGGGTTAGGGTTAGGGTTAGGGTTAGGGTTAGGGTTAGGGTTAGGGTTAGGGTTAGGGTTAGGGTTAGGGTTAGGGTTAGGGTTAGGGTTAGGGTTAGGGTTAGGGTTAGGGTTAGGGTTAGGGTTAGGGTTAGGGTTAGGGTTAGGGTTAGGGTTAGGGTTAGGGTTAGGGTTAGGGTTAGGGTTAGGGTTAGGGTTAGGGTTAGGGTTAGGGTTAGGGTTAGGGTTAGGGTTAGGGTTAGGGTTAGGGTTAGGGTTAGGGTTAGGGTTAGGGTTAGGGTTAGGGTTAGGGTTAGGGTTAGGGTTAGGGTTAGGGTTAGGGTTAGGGTTAGGGTTAGGGTTAGGGTTAGGGTTAGGGTTAGGGTTAGGGTTAGGGTTAGGGTTAGGGTTAGGGTTAGGGTTAGGGTTAGGGTTAGGGTTAGGGTTAGGGTTAGGGTTAGGGTTAGGGTTAGGGTTAGGGTTAGGGTTAGGGTTAGGGTTAGGGTTAGGGTTAGGGTTAGGGTTAGGGTTAGGGTTAGGGTTAGGGTTAGGGTTAGGGTTAGGGTTAGGGTTAGGGTTAGGGTTAGGGTTAGGGTTAGGGTTAGGGTTAGGGTTAGGGTTAGGGTTAGGGTTAGGGTTAGGGTTAGGGTTAGGGTTAGGGTTAGGGTTAGGGTTAGGGTTAGGGTTAGGGTTAGGGTTAGGGTTAGGGTTAGGGTTAGGGTTAGGGTTAGGGTTAGGGTTAGGGTTAGGGTTAGGGTTAGGGTTAGGGTTAGGGTTAGGGTTAGGGTTAGGGTTAGGGTTAGGGTTAGGGTTAGGGTTAGGGTTAGGGTTAGGGTTAGGGTTAGGGTTAGGGTTAGGGTTAGGGTTAGGGTTAGGGTTAGGGTTAGGGTTAGGGTTAGGGTTAGGGTTAGGGTTAGGGTTAGGGTTAGGGTTAGGGTTAGGGTTAGGGTTAGGGTTAGGGTTAGGGTTAGGGTTAGGGTTAGGGTTAGGGTTAGGGTTAGGGTTAGGGTTAGGGTTAGGGTTAGGGTTAGGGTTAGGGTTAGGGTTAGGGTTAGGGTTAGGGTTAGGGTTAGGGTTAGGGTTAGGGTTAGGGTTAGGGTTAGGGTTAGGGTTAGGGTTAGGGTTAGGGTTAGGGTTAGGGTTAGGGTTAGGGTTAGGGTTAGGGTTAGGGTTAGGGTTAGGGTTAGGGTTAGGGTTAGGGTTAGGGTTAGGGTTAGGGTTAGGGTTAGGGTTAGGGTTAGGGTTAGGGTTAGGGTTAGGGTTAGGGTTAGGGTTAGGGTTAGGGTTAGGGTTAGGGTTAGGGTTAGGGTTAGGGTTAGGGTTAGGGTTAGGGTTAGGGTTAGGGTTAGGGTTAGGGTTAGGGTTAGGGTTAGGGTTAGGGTTAGGGTTAGGGTTAGGGTTAGGGTTAGGGTTAGGGTTAGGGTTAGGGTTAGGGTTAGGGTTAGGGTTAGGGTTAGGGTTAGGGTTAGGGTTAGGGTTAGGGTTAGGGTTAGGGTTAGGGTTAGGGTTAGGGTTAGGGTTAGGGTTAGGGTTAGGGTTAGGGTTAGGGTTAGGGTTAGGGTTAGGGTTAGGGTTAGGGTTAGGGTTAGGGTTAGGGTTAGGGTTAGGGTTAGGGTTAGGGTTAGGGTTAGGGTTAGGGTTAGGGTTAGGGTTAGGGTTAGGGTTAGGGTTAGGGTTAGGGTTAGGGTTAGGGTTAGGGTTAGGGTTAGGGTTAGGGTTAGGGTTAGGGTTAGGGTTAGGGTTAGGGTTAGGGTTAGGGTTAGGGTTAGGGTTAGGGTTAGGGTTAGGGTTAGGGTTAGGGTTAGGGTTAGGGTTAGGGTTAGGGTTAGGGTTAGGGTTAGGGTTAGGGTTAGGGTTAGGGTTAGGGTTAGGGTTAGGGTTAGGGTTAGGGTTAGGGTTAGGGTTAGGGTTAGGGTTAGGGTTAGGGTTAGGGTTAGGGTTAGGGTTAGGGTTAGGGTTAGGGTTAGGGTTAGGGTTAGGGTTAGGGTTAGGGTTAGGGTTAGGGTTAGGGTTAGGGTTAGGGTTAGGGTTAGGGTTAGGGTTAGGGTTAGGGTTAGGGTTAGGGTTAGGGTTAGGGTTAGGGTTAGGGTTAGGGTTAGGGTTAGGGTTAGGGTTAGGGTTAGGGTTAGGGTTAGGGTTAGGGTTAGGGTTAGGGTTAGGGTTAGGGTTAGGGTTAGGGTTAGGGTTAGGGTTAGGGTTAGGGTTAGGGTTAGGGTTAGGGTTAGGGTTAGGGTTAGGGTTAGGGTTAGGGTTAGGGTTAGGGTTAGGGTTAGGGTTAGGGTTAGGGTTAGGGTTAGGGTTAGGGTTAGGGTTAGGGTTAGGGTTAGGGTTAGGGTTAGGGTTAGGGTTAGGGTTAGGGTTAGGGTTAGGGTTAGGGTTAGGGTTAGGGTTAGGGTTAGGGTTAGGGTTAGGGTTAGGGTTAGGGTTAGGGTTAGGGTTAGGGTTAGGGTTAGGGTTAGGGTTAGGGTTAGGGTTAGGGTTAGGGTTAGGGTTAGGGTTAGGGTTAGGGTTAGGGTTAGGGTTAGGGTTAGGGTTAGGGTTAGGGTTAGGGTTAGGGTTAGGGTTAGGGTTAGGGTTAGGGTTAGGGTTAGGGTTAGGGTTAGGGTTAGGGTTAGGGTTAGGGTTAGGGTTAGGGTTAGGGTTAGGGTTAGGGTTA
Organism: Thymallus thymallus; assembly: GCA_023634145.1. Lineage (NCBI taxonomy): Eukaryota > Metazoa > Chordata > Actinopteri > Salmoniformes > Salmonidae > Thymallus > Thymallus thymallus. The sequence goes on from JAKYLM010000361.1 coordinate 26,552, forward strand.
GGGTTAGGGTTAGGGTTAGGGTTAGGGTTAGGGTTAGGGTTAGGGTTAGGGTTAGGGTTAGGGTTAGGGTTAGGGTTAGGGTTAGGGTTAGGGTTAGGGTTAGGGTTAGGGTTAGGGTTAGGGTTAGGGTTAGGGTTAGGGTTAGGGTTAGGGTTAGGGTTAGGGTTAGGGTTAGGGTTAGGGTTAGGGTTAGGGTTAGGGTTAGGGTTAGGGTTAGGGTTAGGGTTAGGGTTAGGGTTAGGGTTAGGGTTAGGGTTAGGGTTAGGGTTAGGGTTAGGGTTAGGGTTAGGGTTAGGGTTAGGGTTAGGGTTAGGGTTAGGGTTAGGGTTAGGGTTAGGGTTAGGGTTAGGGTTAGGGTTAGGGTTAGGGTTAGGGTTAGGGTTAGGGTTAGGGTTAGGGTTAGGGTTAGGGTTAGGGTTAGGGTTAGGGTTAGGGTTAGGGTTAGGGTTAGGGTTAGGGTTAGGGTTAGGGTTAGGGTTAGGGTTAGGGTTAGGGTTAGGGTTAGGGTTAGGGTTAGGGTTAGGGTTAGGGTTAGGGTTAGGGTTAGGGTTAGGGTTAGGGTTAGGGTTAGGGTTAGGGTTAGGGTTAGGGTTAGGGTTAGGGTTAGGGTTAGGGTTAGGGTTAGGGTTAGGGTTAGGGTTAGGGTTAGGGTTAGGGTTAGGGTTAGGGTTAGGGTTAGGGTTAGGGTTAGGGTTAGGGTTAGGGTTAGGGTTAGGGTTAGGGTTAGGGTTAGGGTTAGGGTTAGGGTTAGGGTTAGGGTTAGGGTTAGGGTTAGGGTTAGGGTTAGGGTTAGGGTTAGGGTTAGGGTTAGGGTTAGGGTTAGGGTTAGGGTTAGGGTTAGGGTTAGGGTTAGGGTTAGGGTTAGGGTTAGGGTTAGGGTTAGGGTTAGGGTTAGGGTTAGGGTTAGGGTTAGGGTTAGGGTTAGGGTTAGGGTTAGGGTTAGGGTTAGGGTTAGGGTTAGGGTTAGGGTTAGGGTTAGGGTTAGGGTTAGGGTTAGGGTTAGGGTTAGGGTTAGGGTTAGGGTTAGGGTTAGGGTTAGGGTTAGGGTTAGGGTTAGGGTTAGGGTTAGGGTTAGGGTTAGGGTTAGGGTTAGGGTTAGGGTTAGGGTTAGGGTTAGGGTTAGGGTTAGGGTTAGGGTTAGGGTTAGGGTTAGGGTTAGGGTTAGGGTTAGGGTTAGGGTTAGGGTTAGGGTTAGGGTTAGGGTTAGGGTTAGGGTTAGGGTTAGGGTTAGGGTTAGGGTTAGGGTTAGGGTTAGGGTTAGGGTTAGGGTTAGGGTTAGGGTTAGGGTTAGGGTTAGGGTTAGGGTTAGGGTTAGGGTTAGGGTTAGGGTTAGGGTTAGGGTTAGGGTTAGGGTTAGGGTTAGGGTTAGGGTTAGGGTTAGGGTTAGGGTTAGGGTTAGGGTTAGGGTTAGGGTTAGGGTTAGGGTTAGGGTTAGGGTTAGGGTTAGGGTTAGGGTTAGGGTTAGGGTTAGGGTTAGGGTTAGGGTTAGGGTTAGGGTTAGGGTTAGGGTTAGGGTTAGGGTTAGGGTTAGGGTTAGGGTTAGGGTTAGGGTTAGGGTTAGGGTTAGGGTTAGGGTTAGGGTTAGGGTTAGGGTTAGGGTTAGGGTTAGGGTTAGGGTTAGGGTTAGGGTTAGGGTTAGGGTTAGGGTTAGGGTTAGGGTTAGGGTTAGGGTTAGGGTTAGGGTTAGGGTTAGGGTTAGGGTTAGGGTTAGGGTTAGGGTTAGGGTTAGGGTTAGGGTTAGGGTTAGGGTTAGGGTTAGGGTTAGGGTTAGGGTTAGGGTTAGGGTTAGGGTTAGGGTTAGGGTTAGGGTTAGGGTTAGGGTTAGGGTTAGGGTTAGGGTTAGGGTTAGGGTTAGGGTTAGGGTTAGGGTTAGGGTTAGGGTTAGGGTTAGGGTTAGGGTTAGGGTTAGGGTTAGGGTTAGGGTTAGGGTTAGGGTTAGGGTTAGGGTTAGGGTTAGGGTTAGGGTTAGGGTTAGGGTTAGGGTTAGGGTTAGGGTTAGGGTTAGGGTTAGGGTTAGGGTTAGGGTTAGGGTTAGGGTTAGGGTTAGGGTTAGGGTTAGGGTTAGGGTTAGGGTTAGGGTTAGGGTTAGGGTTAGGGTTAGGGTTAGGGTTAGGGTTAGGGTTAGGGTTAGGGTTAGGGTTAGGGTTAGGGTTAGGGTTAGGGTTAGGGTTAGGGTTAGGGTTAGGGTTAGGGTTAGGGTTAGGGTTAGGGTTAGGGTTAGGGTTAGGGTTAGGGTTAGGGTTAGGGTTAGGGTTAGGGTTAGGGTTAGGGTTAGGGTTAGGGTTAGGGTTAGGGTTAGGGTTAGGGTTAGGGTTAGGGTTAGGGTTAGGGTTAGGGTTAGGGTTAGGGTTAGGGTTAGGGTTAGGGTTAGGGTTAGGGTTAGGGTTAGGGTTAGGGTTAGGGTTAGGGTTAGGGTTAGGGTTAGGGTTAGGGTTAGGGTTAGGGTTAGGGTTAGGGTTAGGGTTAGGGTTAGGGTTAGGGTTAGGGTTAGGGTTAGGGTTAGGGTTAGGGTTAGGGTTAGGGTTAGGGTTAGGGTTAGGGTTAGGGTTAGGGTTAGGGTTAGGGTTAGGGTTAGGGTTAGGGTTAGGGTTAGGGTTAGGGTTAGGGTTAGGGTTAGGGTTAGGGTTAGGGTTAGGGTTAGGGTTAGGGTTAGGGTTAGGGTTAGGGTTAGGGTTAGGGTTAGGGTTAGGGTTAGGGTTAGGGTTAGGGTTAGGGTTAGGGTTAGGGTTAGGGTTAGGGTTAGGGTTAGGGTTAGGGTTAGGGTTAGGGTTAGGGTTAGGGTTAGGGTTAGGGTTAGGGTTAGGGTTAGGGTTAGGGTTAGGGTTAGGGTTAGGGTTAGGGTTAGGGTTAGGGTTAGGGTTAGGGTTAGGGTTAGGGTTAGGGTTAGGGTTAGGGTTAGGGTTAGGGTTAGGGTTAGGGTTAGGGTTAGGGTTAGGGTTAGGGTTAGGGTTAGGGTTAGGGTTAGGGTTAGGGTTAGGGTTAGGGTTAGGGTTAGGGTTAGGGTTAGGGTTAGGGTTAGGGTTAGGGTTAGGGTTAGGGTTAGGGTTAGGGTTAGGGTTAGGGTTAGGGTTAGGGTTAGGGTTAGGGTTAGGGTTAGGGTTAGGGTTAGGGTTAGGGTTAGGGTTAGGGTTAGGGTTAGGGTTAGGGTTAGGGTTAGGGTTAGGGTTAGGGTTAGGGTTAGGGTTAGGGTTAGGGTTAGGGTTAGGGTTAGGGTTAGGGTTAGGGTTAGGGTTAGGGTTAGGGTTAGGGTTAGGGTTAGGGTTAGGGTTAGGGTTAGGGTTAGGGTTAGGGTTAGGGTTAGGGTTAGGGTTAGGGTTAGGGTTAGGGTTAGGGTTAGGGTTAGGGTTAGGGTTAGGGTTAGGGTTAGGGTTAGGGTTAGGGTTAGGGTTAGGGTTAGGGTTAGGGTTAGGGTTAGGGTTAGGGTTAGGGTTAGGGTTAGGGTTAGGGTTAGGGTTAGGGTTAGGGTTAGGGTTAGGGTTAGGGTTAGGGTTAGGGTTAGGGTTAGGGTTAGGGTTAGGGTTAGGGTTAGGGTTAGGGTTAGGGTTAGGGTTAGGGTTAGGGTTAGGGTTAGGGTTAGGGTTAGGGTTAGGGTTAGGGTTAGGGTTAGGGTTAGGGTTAGGGTTAGGGTTAGGGTTAGGGTTAGGGTTAGGGTTAGGGTTAGGGTTAGGGTTAGGGTTAGGGTTAGGGTTAGGGTTAGGGTTAGGGTTAGGGTTAGGGTTAGGGTTAGGGTTAGGGTTAGGGTTAGGGTTAGGGTTAGGGTTAGGGTTAGGGTTAGGGTTAGGGTTAGGGTTAGGGTTAGGGTTAGGGTTAGGGTTAGGGTTAGGGTTAGGGTTAGGGTTAGGGTTAGGGTTAGGGTTAGGGTTAGGGTTAGGGTTAGGGTTAGGGTTAGGGTTAGGGTTAGGGTTAGGGTTAGGGTTAGGGTTAGGGTTAGGGTTAGGGTTAGGGTTAGGGTTAGGGTTAGGGTTAGGGTTAGGGTTAGGGTTAGGGTTAGGGTTAGGGTTAGGGTTAGGGTTAGGGTTAGGGTTAGGGTTAGGGTTAGGGTTAGGGTTAGGGTTAGGGTTAGGGTTAGGGTTAGGGTTAGGGTTAGGGTTAGGGTTAGGGTTAGGGTTAGGGTTAGGGTTAGGGTTAGGGTTAGGGTTAGGGTTAGGGTTAGGGTTAGGGTTAGGGTTAGGGTTAGGGTTAGGGTTAGGGTTAGGGTTAGGGTTAGGGTTAGGGTTAGGGTTAGGGTTAGGGTTAGGGTTAGGGTTAGGGTTAGGGTTAGGGTTAGGGTTAGGGTTAGGGTTAGGGTTAGGGTTAGGGTTAGGGTTAGGGTTAGGGTTAGGGTTAGGGTTAGGGTTAGGGTTAGGGTTAGGGTTAGGGTTAGGGTTAGGGTTAGGGTTAGGGTTAGGGTTAGGGTTAGGGTTAGGGTTAGGGTTAGGGTTAGGGTTAGGGTTAGGGTTAGGGTTAGGGTTAGGGTTAGGGTTAGGGTTAGGGTTAGGGTTAGGGTTAGGGTTAGGGTTAGGGTTAGGGTTAGGGTTAGGGTTAGGGTTAGGGTTAGGGTTAGGGTTAGGGTTAGGGTTAGGGTTAGGGTTAGGGTTAGGGTTAGGGTTAGGGTTAGGGTTAGGGTTAGGGTTAGGGTTAGGGTTAGGGTTAGGGTTAGGGTTAGGGTTAGGGTTAGGGTTAGGGTTAGGGTTAGGGTTAGGGTTAGGGTTAGGGTTAGGGTTAGGGTTAGGGTTAGGGTTAGGGTTAGGGTTAGGGTTAGGGTTAGGGTTAGGGTTAGGGTTAGGGTTAGGGTTAGGGTTAGGGTTAGGGTTAGGGTTAGGGTTAGGGTTAGGGTTAGGGTTAGGGTTAGGGTTAGGGTTAGGGTTAGGGTTAGGGTTAGGGTTAGGGTTAGGGTTAGGGTTAGGGTTAGGGTTAGGGTTAGGGTTAGGGTTAGGGTTAGGGTTAGGGTTAGGGTTAGGGTTAGGGTTAGGGTTAGGGTTAGGGTTAGGGTTAGGGTTAGGGTTAGGGTTAGGGTTAGGGTTAGGGTTAGGGTTAGGGTTAGGGTTAGGGTTAGGGTTAGGGTTAGGGTTAGGGTTAGGGTTAGGGTTAGGGTTAGGGTTAGGGTTAGGGTTAGGGTTAGGGTTAGGGTTAGGGTTAGGGTTAGGGTTAGGGTTAGGGTTAGGGTTAGGGTTAGGGTTAGGGTTAGGGTTAGGGTTAGGGTTAGGGTTAGGGTTAGGGTTAGGGTTAGGGTTAGGGTTAGGGTTAGGGTTAGGGTTAGGGTTAGGGTTAGGGTTAGGGTTAGGGTTAGGGTTAGGGTTAGGGTTAGGGTTAGGGTTAGGGTTAGGGTTAGGGTTAGGGTTAGGGTTAGGGTTAGGGTTAGGGTTAGGGTTAGGGTTAGGGTTAGGGTTAGGGTTAGGGTTAGGGTTAGGGTTAGGGTTAGGGTTAGGGTTAGGGTTAGGGTTAGGGTTAGGGTTAGGGTTAGGGTTAGGGTTAGGGTTAGGGTTAGGGTTAGGGTTAGGGTTAGGGTTAGGGTTAGGGTTAGGGTTAGGGTTAGGGTTAGGGTTAGGGTTAGGGTTAGGGTTAGGGTTAGGGTTAGGGTTAGGGTTAGGGTTAGGGTTAGGGTTAGGGTTAGGGTTAGGGTTAGGGTTAGGGTTAGGGTTAGGGTTAGGGTTAGGGTTAGGGTTAGGGTTAGGGTTAGGGTTAGGGTTAGGGTTAGGGTTAGGGTTAGGGTTAGGGTTAGGGTTAGGGTTAGGGTTAGGGTTAGGGTTAGGGTTAGGGTTAGGGTTAGGGTTAGGGTTAGGGTTAGGGTTAGGGTTAGGGTTAGGGTTAGGGTTAGGGTTAGGGTTAGGGTTAGGGTTAGGGTTAGGGTTAGGGTTAGGGTTAGGGTTAGGGTTAGGGTTAGGGTTAGGGTTAGGGTTAGGGTTAGGGTTAGGGTTAGGGTTAGGGTTAGGGTTAGGGTTAGGGTTAGGGTTAGGGTTAGGGTTAGGGTTAGGGTTAGGGTTAGGGTTAGGGTTAGGGTTAGGGTTAGGGTTAGGGTTAGGGTTAGGGTTAGGGTTAGGGTTAGGGTTAGGGTTAGGGTTAGGGTTAGGGTTAGGGTTAGGGTTAGGGTTAGGGTTAGGGTTAGGGTTAGGGTTAGGGTTAGGGTTAGGGTTAGGGTTAGGGTTAGGGTTAGGGTTAGGGTTAGGGTTAGGGTTAGGGTTAGGGTTAGGGTTAGGGTTAGGGTTAGGGTTAGGGTTAGGGTTAGGGTTAGGGTTAGGGTTAGGGTTAGGGTTAGGGTTAGGGTTAGGGTTAGGGTTAGGGTTAGGGTTAGGGTTAGGGTTAGGGTTAGGGTTAGGGTTAGGGTTAGGGTTAGGGTTAGGGTTAGGGTTAGGGTTAGGGTTAGGGTTAGGGTTAGGGTTAGGGTTAGGGTTAGGGTTAGGGTTAGGGTTAGGGTTAGGGTTAGGGTTAGGGTTAGGGTTAGGGTTAGGGTTAGGGTTAGGGTTAGGGTTAGGGTTAGGGTTAGGGTTAGGGTTAGGGTTAGGGTTAGGGTTAGGGTTAGGGTTAGGGTTAGGGTTAGGGTTAGGGTTAGGGTTAGGGTTAGGGTTAGGGTTAGGGTTAGGGTTAGGGTTAGGGTTAGGGTTAGGGTTAGGGTTAGGGTTAGGGTTAGGGTTAGGGTTAGGGTTAGGGTTAGGGTTAGGGTTAGGGTTAGGGTTAGGGTTAGGGTTAGGGTTAGGGTTAGGGTTAGGGTTAGGGTTAGGGTTAGGGTTAGGGTTAGGGTTAGGGTTAGGGTTAGGGTTAGGGTTAGGGTTAGGGTTAGGGTTAGGGTTAGGGTTAGGGTTAGGGTTAGGGTTAGGGTTAGGGTTAGGGTTAGGGTTAGGGTTAGGGTTAGGGTTAGGGTTAGGGTTAGGGTTAGGGTTAGGGTTAGGGTTAGGGTTAGGGTTAGGGTTAGGGTTAGGGTTAGGGTTAGGGTTAGGGTTAGGGTTAGGGTTAGGGTTAGGGTTAGGGTTAGGGTTAGGGTTAGGGTTAGGGTTAGGGTTAGGGTTAGGGTTAGGGTTAGGGTTAGGGTTAGGGTTAGGGTTAGGGTTAGGGTTAGGGTTAGGGTTAGGGTTAGGGTTAGGGTTAGGGTTAGGGTTAGGGTTAGGGTTAGGGTTAGGGTTAGGGTTAGGGTTAGGGTTAGGGTTAGGGTTAGGGTTAGGGTTAGGGTTAGGGTTAGGGTTAGGGTTAGGGTTAGGGTTAGGGTTAGGGTTAGGGTTAGGGTTAGGGTTAGGGTTAGGGTTAGGGTTAGGGTTAGGGTTAGGGTTAGGGTTAGGGTTAGGGTTAGGGTTAGGGTTAGGGTTAGGGTTAGGGTTAGGGTTAGGGTTAGGGTTAGGGTTAGGGTTAGGGTTAGGGTTAGGGTTAGGGTTAGGGTTAGGGTTAGGGTTAGGGTTAGGGTTAGGGTTAGGGTTAGGGTTAGGGTTAGGGTTAGGGTTAGGGTTAGGGTTAGGGTTAGGGTTAGGGTTAGGGTTAGGGTTAGGGTTAGGGTTAGGGTTAGGGTTAGGGTTAGGGTTAGGGTTAGGGTTAGGGTTAGGGTTAGGGTTAGGGTTAGGGTTAGGGTTAGGGTTAGGGTTAGGGTTAGGGTTAGGGTTAGGGTTAGGGTTAGGGTTAGGGTTAGGGTTAGGGTTAGGGTTAGGGTTAGGGTTAGGGTTAGGGTTAGGGTTAGGGTTAGGGTTAGGGTTAGGGTTAGGGTTAGGGTTAGGGTTAGGGTTAGGGTTAGGGTTAGGGTTAGGGTTAGGGTTAGGGTTAGGGTTAGGGTTAGGGTTAGGGTTAGGGTTAGGGTTAGGGTTAGGGTTAGGGTTAGGGTTAGGGTTAGGGTTAGGGTTAGGGTTAGGGTTAGGGTTAGGGTTAGGGTTAGGGTTAGGGTTAGGGTTAGGGTTAGGGTTAGGGTTAGGGTTAGGGTTAGGGTTAGGGTTAGGGTTAGGGTTAGGGTTAGGGTTAGGGTTAGGGTTAGGGTTAGGGTTAGGGTTAGGGTTAGGGTTAGGGTTAGGGTTAGGGTTAGGGTTAGGGTTAGGGTTAGGGTTAGGGTTAGGGTTAGGGTTAGGGTTAGGGTTAGGGTTAGGGTTAGGGTTAGGGTTAGGGTTAGGGTTAGGGTTAGGGTTAGGGTTAGGGTTAGGGTTAGGGTTAGGGTTAGGGTTAGGGTTAGGGTTAGGGTTAGGGTTAGGGTTAGGGTTAGGGTTAGGGTTAGGGTTAGGGTTAGGGTTAGGGTTAGGGTTAGGGTTAGGGTTAGGGTTAGGGTTAGGGTTAGGGTTAGGGTTAGGGTTAGGGTTAGGGTTAGGGTTAGGGTTAGGGTTAGGGTTAGGGTTAGGGTTAGGGTTAGGGTTAGGGTTAGGGTTAGGGTTAGGGTTAGGGTTAGGGTTAGGGTTAGGGTTAGGGTTAGGGTTAGGGTTAGGGTTAGGGTTAGGGTTAGGGTTAGGGTTAGGGTTAGGGTTAGGGTTAGGGTTAGGGTTAGGGTTAGGGTTAGGGTTAGGGTTAG
>JAKYLM010000362.1:0-36097 GCA_023634145.1 Thymallus thymallus
CATTTTGTTTTCAATGGTCTATTTTGTGAGTTAGTGGTTATTGATTGGCTGTGTTTCTTGTTTACCTCAGAGTTCAGCGCTAGCACTGTGAATCCAAGTTTCCTGCTGCCTGCGACACACATTACACAAGTTCTTTTGTCCAGCACCTGATAACAAGCAGTCATTCATATGTTCCCTACGCACCCCTGACCCTTAACCCCTGGGAGCTAAATAAGGAACAGGGATTCTGGGACTGATCACGCACTGGGGATGACACAGGGGGCGTTGAAAGGGGACATACACACAACCAGAATAGAAAAAATCACATCACAATCCTATGGTCTATGTATTACTTAGTACGCTTACCATATGGGCAACTAACAACATAAAGAGGCGTGTTGAGGTTATGCTACAGATAGTAGCATAACCTCAACACAACGTAGTTGAAGCCCTGAAACATAGTAACATACAGCCATCATAACTCTATGAGCTTGACTGATACAGAGGGGTTGGTTTAAATGCGGAAGACACATATCAGTTGAATGCATTCAGTTGTACAACTGACTAGTATCCCCCTTTCCTTTTGACTCCATTACCTGAAATACATGCAAAGACATGCTTTAAGATTCATTGCTTCCAAAGGTTTCTGATAAATGTACGCACTGTATAGAAAATAACTTACAGTCTATATCCTCGCAAGGCTTTAGGTAGCTAAAGAAACGAGAGAGAGGGGAGAGAGCAGAAGTGAATATCCGATGCTATGGGCACAATAAGAAGATGGAAGTGCTGCTGTCTGAGGGAGAGCAGGTGTGTGGGTCACGGGGGTCACTGGAAGGGGTCGTCAGCCATGCTCCAACTACCAAATATAGAGCAGCCTCTGTTGGGGGTCCAAAAGTTCACCCAATCTCTCTCATGACCACCGGAGACCCCTCACCCTACACACACACACACACACACACACCACCCCCTTCCACCGGCTCTAATAACAAGCCATTAAGATCTGTATCATCTTGATACCTGAAAACACACGTTTTAATTTCCCCTCTCTCACTTCTGCGCCCTTTAGTCCCATTCAGCAGGGCCTAGCCAGGGTAGAACAGGAACAGAGGCCTCACATATTTGGGTGAAACACAAGACTAGCCCTGTGACCCTATCACCGACCTCTGACCTCCAACCCCACCCAATCCTCCACGCACTGACAAACCTCTCTGATGTCACACACACAGAGATTCTTTTCACGCTTTTCTCAAAGGTGATTCTGGTTGAATGGCTGTTGACGGAGTAGAAGAGAAGCTGTGTGTGGAGGGAGGTAGAATACAGAAGACAGAACAAAAGACCCCAGCTAGCTAGCAAATTAACTCCAGGCCAGATCCTATTTCTGTGGTATAAACATTACAGGTGGCAGGCATGGTTTGATGACTTGAAGACAGCAAGCAGCGTGTTCCTGGTATCACAGGTATCTACTGCCCAAGCCTCTGTCCTGACCTACTCACACTTGTCGCTGGACGGTGGATTAGTTTTGCAAATCCCCAGCGAGAGGGATAAGTCCGACTTCTTCCTGGAGCTGATCAAAGATAACTTCCTCCCAAGCGCTCTGCAAAACTATCGGGCAACGGTAAAACACCTGTTGGGACACTCCAGGATAATTCCCAACTACCTGCTATCTTCTCTCACTAGATTCTACCTACTCTCACTAGATTCTACCTACTCACTAGATTCTACCTACAGTACTCTCACTAGATTCTACCTACAGTACTCTCACTAGATTCTACCTACTCACTAGATTCTACCTACTCACTAGATTCTACCTACAGTACTCTCACTAGATTCTACCTACTCACTAGATTCTACCTACAGTACTCTCACTAGATTCTACCTACAAGTACTCTCACTAGATTCTACCTACTCACTAGATTCTACCTACTCACTAGATTCTACCTACAGTACTCTCACTAGATTCTACCTACAGTACTCTCACTAGATTCTACCTACTCACTAGATTCTACCCTACTCACTAGATTCTACCTACAGTACTCTCACTAGATTCTACCTACAGTACTCTCACTAGATTCTACCTACAGTACTCTCACTAGATTCTACCTACAGTACTCTCACTAGATTCTACCTACTCACTAGATTCTACCTACTCACTAGATTCTACCTACAGTACTCTCACTAGATTCTACCTACAGTACTCTCACTAGATTCTACCTACAGTACTCTCACTAGATTCTACCAACAGTACTCTCACTAGATTCTACCTACAGTACTCTCACTAGATTCTACCTACTCACTAGATTCTACCTTACTCTCACTAGATTTCTACCTACTCTCACTAGATTCTACCTACTCTCACTAGATTCTACCTACAGTACTCTCACTAGATTCTACCTACAGTACTCTCACTAGATTCTACCTACAGTACTCTCACTAGATTCTACCAACAGTACTCTCACTAGATTCTACCTACAGTACTCTCACTAGATTCTACCTACTCACTAGATTCTACCTACTCTCACTAGATTCTACCTACTCTCACTAGATTCTACCTACAGTACTCTCACTAGGGGGTGTTCCTAATGTTAATTTGACCAGATTCAGGAAAATACAACACTACAATTAGCATTTCTGCCTGTGCAGGAAAACAGTGATAAAATGAAGATAGCAGATCTGTAAGTAGTATGAAAGAGGCAGGGTAAGACATGGGCCCATTGGCTCTCTCTCTCTCCTCTCTCTCTCTCTCTCCTCTCTCTCTCTCTCTCCTCTCTCTCTCTCTCTCTCTCTCTCCTCTCTCTCTCTCTCTCTCTCTCTCTCTCTCTCTCTCTCTCTCTCCTCTCTCTCTCTCTCTCTCTCTCTCTCTCTCTCTCTCTCTCTCTCTCTCTCTCTCTCTCTCTCTCTCTCTCTCTCTCTCTCTCTCTCTCTCTCTCTCTCTCTCTCTCTCTCTCTCTCTCTCTCTCTCTCTCTCTCTCTCTCTCTCTCTCTCTCTCTCTCTCTCTCTCTCTCTCTCTCTCTCTCTCTCTCTCTCTCTCTCTCTCTCTCTCTCTCTCTTCTCTCTCTCTCTCTCATTACTGTGTATTCTGCATTATCATTTAGATAGTAAATAAATCGTTAAACCAATTTGTGTATTACGGAATCAGTTTGGGCTGGGGTTTTTGAGGATTTACGGGTTCTACGACATTTAGAACAAGATTGATTAGGCAACAGACATTAAATAAGGTACTGTATGTATTTAGTCACAGGTGTCATTAAACCAAGTAGGTGGTCTACATGGTGTGTACCAACATAAAAACTGTCTCCTGATTCTAGACATAAAAAATGTCTTCTGATTCTAGATATTAAACTGTCTCCTGATTCTAACATAAAACGGTCTCCGGATTCTTGATATAAAACTGTCTCCTGATTTTCTAGCAAGGGTGTCATCAATTGTCAGAGTGGTGATGGGACGGACATCTGGTCACATCTTTAGATATGAAATTAATCATAACTAAATCTGTAACCACACATTTACCTCTGATTCACCATGGTTATTGTGATTATATAAATGTAATTACCAGATTGGCTTATCATCAAAAATAGCATCAACTTCGATTACATTTCCTATTAGGTTATAGCATAACGTTACGACTGCCATTCCAGCATTAGACAGAGATGATATGGAAAGACTGTGGATGTCAGCGGTGGAAAACAGTGAAGCAGTAACCTTAGCCCTAAGCCAAAACCACACAAACAAAACGGCAGCAAATCACAAGACATCATGGCCAGATCGTTAACGAATCAACGACAACACAAGTCACAAGTCCGTCAAAGTAACTCAATCTCCTCGTTACTGCCAAGGACCTGTGACATGCGGGGAAACAAAAGGGCTGTTGAAAGGGAAGAAGGAGGGGAAGGGGGTCATGAATGAATTAGAGAGGGGGCCATCTTGGGGCCTGATGTGTCCTGATGACGGACGCCTGCCTGCACAGGGTAAATGCTAGAGCAGGGAATTTTCTGCCATTGAAATCCTTGGGTGGCCGCTTAAGCGTTTTTTTTTTGCCCACCGAAGTACAAAACCGTAAAAAAATATATAATAATAATAATAATAATAATAATATAGATAAAGTATGTAGAAATGTATTTGACCGATATACACTACATGACCAAGAGTATGTGAATACCTGCTCGTCAAACATTTAATTCCAAAATAATGGGCATTAATATGGAGTTGGTCCCCCCTTTACCGCTATAACAGCCTCTACTCTTCCGGGAAGGCTTTCCACTAGTTGTTGGAACATTGCTGCGGGGACTTACTTCCATTGAGCCACAATAGCATTAGTGAGGTCGGGCACTGATGTTGGGCGATTAGGCCTGGCTCGCAGTTGGCGTTCCAATTCATCCCAAAGGTGTTTGATGGGGTTGAGGTTAGTGTTCTGTGCAGGCCGATCAAGTTCTTCCACACCGATCTCGACAAACCATTTCTGTATGGACCTTGCTTTGTGCACGGGGGCATTTTCATGCTGAAACAGGAAAGGGCCTTCCCCAATGTTGGAGGCACAGAATCATCTAGAATGTCATTGTATGATGAAGCGTTAAGATTTCCCTTCCCTGGAACTAAGGTGCTGAGCCAGAAAAACATCCCCTTATTCCTCCTCCACCACTTTACAGTTGGCACTATGCATTGGGGCAGGCCGTTCTCCTGGCATCCGCCAAACCCAGATTTGTCCGTCGAACTGCCAGATGGTGAAGCGTGATTTATCACTCCAGAGAATGCATTTCCACTGCTCCAGAGTCCAATGGCGGCGAGCTTTACACCACTCCAGCCGATGCTTGGCATTGTGTATGGTGAAGCTCCCGTCGAACAGTTCTTGTGATGACGTTGCTTCCAGAGGCAGTTTGAAACTCGGTAGTGAGTGTTGCCACCGAAGAACAGACAATTTTACGCGCTTCAGCACTCGGCAGTCCCGTTCTGAGAGCGAATCCCAGTTTCAACTGTACCGGACAGACGGCAGACAGAGTGTATGGCGTCATGTGGGACAACAAACACAATTGCATTTTAACGATGGCAATCTGAATACCGTGAAGAGATTCTGTTGCCCATTATCGTGCCATTCATCCGCTGCCTTCGCCTCATGTTTCAGCATGATAATGCAAGGCCCCATGTCGCAAGGATCTGTACACAATTCTTGGAAGCTAAAAATGTCCCAGTTCTTCCATGGCCTGCATACTCACCAGACATGTCACCCATTGAGCATGCTCGGGATGCTCTGGATCGACTTGTACGACAGCGTGTTCCAGTTCCCCTCCAATATCCAGCAACTATTGAAGAGTGAGACAACTTTCCACAAGCCAAAATCACAGCCTGATCAACTCTATGTGAAGGAGATGTGTAGAGCTGCATGAGGCAAATGGTGGACACACCAGAAACACCCCTACCTTTTTTTTTACGGCATCTGTGACCAACAGATACATATCTGTATGCCCAGTCATGTGAAATCCATAGATTAGGGCCTAATTGACTGATTTCCTTATGTGAACTGTAACTCAGTAAAATCTTTGAAATTGCATGCTGTGTTTATATTTTGGTTCAGTGTAGATTAGATCCGGACCTCTGCATTTAATTTAATTGAATCGTAGTTACTCTCTACTATGCCCTGAGGCACTCCACAAGGCTGGGCTCCGGACCAGGTGAAACAGAAGTACAGGATCTCTGTAGGGTGCCCATATTGTTTCAAACTCAAGTGTTAAGGCTGTCCTAATATGGACCCAATACCTCTAAACTGGGTTTCTGCCAGACATGCAAAGTTCCCCTCGGCCTCAAACAATGTAGCATTTGTGGACAAGCACCAGTCAATAATAAGATAAGAATGCATTAGAAGAGTACACTCCAATTATGGCGAGATGTCTATCTGATTTAAATATCATTATCTGGGTGGGCGAGACAGTGGCACGCTCCTCACTTGTTCCTGACATTAGCAGCAATTACTGCAGAATCCCGGTTCCTGTTGAGTCATGCTGGTGGCAGAGTCCATGGCCCATACTGCCTGGTGTCAATGGTACAGGCTGGTGGCAGAGTCCATGGCCCATACTGCCTGGTGTCAATGGTACAGGCTGGTGGCAGAGTCCATGGCCCATACTGCCTGGTGTCAATGGTACAGGCTGGTGGCAGAGTCCATGGCCCATACTGCCTGGTGTCAATGGTACAGGCTGGTGGCAGAGTCCATGGCCCATACTGCCTGGTGTCAATGGTACAGGCTGGTGGCAGAGTCCATGGCCCATACTGCCTGGTGTCAATGGTACAGGCTGGTGGCGGAGTCCATGGCCCATACTGCCTGGTGTCAATGGTACAGGCTGGTGGCAGAGTCCATGGCCCATACTGCCTGGTGTCAATGGTACAGGCTGGTGGCGGAGTCCATGGCCCATACTGCCTGGTGTCAATGGTACAGCCTGGTGGCAGAGTCCATGGCCCATACTGCCTGGTGTCAATGGTACAGGCTGGTGGCTGAGGTGTAATGCTGTAGAGAATTTTTTCCTGGCACAGGTTAGATCCCTTGATACCAATTGAGAAACGTTTGAATGCCACACCTTGTAGAATCTATGCCCCAAAGTATTCAGGCTGTTTTGGAGGCAAAGGGGGGTACGACCCGGTCCTAGATGGGTGTACCTAATAAACTGGCAACTGTAGACACAAAAAGACCGACATGCAAACGCATGAAAGCGCAAATGAAAGATTGCATGCACACGTACACATGTGCACACGCGCGCAGACGCACACACACACACAACCACACACACACACAACCACACAGGTGATTCACATATCACAGGGTACGTATCCCATTGTGGTGTTATGTGACAAGTAGGAGTGGAGTGTGAAGCCGGAGGTCATGTGATCCACCTTTCTCTCTCCTCTCCTCTCCTCTCCTCTCCTCTCCTCTCCTCTCCTCTCCTCTCCTCTCCTCTCCTCTCCTCTCCTCTCCTCTCCTCTCCTCTCCTCTCCTCTCCTCTCCTCTCCTCTCCTCTCCTCTCCTCTCCTCTCCTCTCCTCTCCCACTCCTCTCCTCTTTCCCTCTCATCTTCTCCTCTCCCCTCCCCCTCACACCCTCTCCCTCCCCCTCACACCCTCTCCCTTCCCTTCCCCTCCCATCCTCTCCTCTCCCCTCCCCCTCACACCCTCTCCCTTCCCTTCCCCTCCCCTCCCCTCCCCTCCCCTCCCCTCCCATCCTCTCCTCTTCCCCTTCCCTCTCTTTCTTCTCCTTTCTCTCTCTCCTCTATAAACTGAACCACATGGTAGAGTGAGCCCCCCCCACCCGCTCCTCCGACAGGCAGCCAAAATTAGCGACACCTGAAGCGGAACGCTGTCCATCACAGAGGGGCCGGCAGGGGCCCCTTCCCTCCAGGTGTCCACTCACAAGCCTACAGGGAATCCAGCAGAGCATGCTCAGGGGACTCAGCTCATAAACAAGACAAACCAATGACTAGGCAACCCCTCCCACTAGACTCTAAAGCAGGTCTCTCCAACCCTCCTGAAGGTTTTTACTCTAACCCCAGTTGTAACTAGCCTGCTTCAGCTTATCAAGCAGCTAATTATTAGAATCTGGTGTGCTAGATTGGGGTTGGAGTAAAACATGACGGTAGCTCTCCAGGAACAGGGTTGGAGAGGCCTGCTCTAGAGCATTGGAGGGTATGAAAACAGGGTTGGAGAGGCCTGCTCTAGAGCATTGGAGGGTATGAAAACAGGGTTGGAGAGGCCTGCTCTAGAGCATTGGAGGGTATGAAAACAGGGTTGGAGAGGCCTGCTCTAGAGCATTGGAGGGTATGAAAACAGGGTTGGAGATGCCTGCTCTAGAGCATTGGAGGGTATGAAAACAGGGTTGGAGATGCCTGCTCTAGAGCATTGGAGGGTATGAAAACAGGGTTGGAGGCCTGCTCTAGAGCATTGGAGGGTATGAAAACAGGGTTGGAGAGGCCTGCTCTAGAGCATTGGAGGGTATGAAAACAGGGTTGGAGAGGCCTGCTCTAGAGCATTGGAGGGTATGAAAACAGGGTTGGAGAGGCCTGCTCTAGAGCATTAGAGGGTATGAAAACAGGGTTGGAGAGGCATTAGAGGCATTACTTCATCCTACTATCCCCTTACTGCCTGGGCTCAGCCAGGATTGGCTCAGCCAGGATTGGCTCAGCCAGGATTGGCCATAGTGCATTTCGAGCAAATGCCAAGTGGGCTGATCCATCTTTAGCCCAGTACATTATTTATTTGTTTTTACGCAGAATTATAATTATTTGGGAAATAATGGGCTCAGCTGAGTCTGTTTGTAAACTGTCTGTCAAGCTGCTTGACTTGCATTTAGTAAGTCCGCCGAGGGACAGATGTTTGGAGAAACGCTGTAGTGAGGAAACGGAAAGGTGAAATCCCTGCTTCCTGACCACAAATGGACCATGAAGTTGAAGACATTCTGTAAAACTGAGAGGCAGGTATAAGAGTTCAAACTGGGCATAACAGTGTGGCCTTCATTCAACAGATTCAACATGAGCTCTGTGCTGTGGATCTCTTTTACACTACCTGAGGGTTTCATGTACCGAACAAAATCTTCATGGTGTAGTACTAAGAGAATCGCAACGGCATTTCCTTCATAGCTAGCAAGACGTTGGACTTGGAATTATTGGACTACAATTATCCTGCTCCATTAGCAATGTGTAGCAGCTTGTAATTTCTCACTGCTTTTAACTCGTTGCACGTGTTTTAGCAAGAGAAAAAAGTGTTGCCCTCAGGCTGTTGAGCATTGATAACATTTAAGCAATGGTCGAATTGAAGGGCAAACATTACAAACAGAATGTAGCCACTACAGACACAGGACAGGCCCCCTTCTTTTCCAGACAGACAGGCGCAGGGAGTGATCTTGACCTTTACACGCAGCCAGTTGAACGGTCACTTGACAAGCTGAGCCTGACACAGCTCCAGTCAGATAAACACCAGAAATCCTAGTGACGCTCCGTCCTTTGATGTCAGAGAGCATGCGAATGTGTGATGTCTGGAGGAAGAACACAGAACACAAAGCCCTGGTCAAACGTAGTGCACTATGTAGGTAAAAGAGTGTCACATGGGACTCAGAACCGGTGCCAGGAAGACCACAGCTTTACTGTGTTGTACTGTTCTCGGACCACCTCAGAAATCTGTGAACAGGTCTGTAACAGAATGGTGTAGTGAGATATTTGGTCGTTTCCCCAGTTCATTTAGGAAACTAGTTACCTACTTAACTACTTTTGCCACCAATGTTCTCAAGGCTGATAATCTTGGGCTTCATTACGGTGAAGGCTGCAGACAGGTGTGCGTTTGTGTATGTGTGTGTGCGCGCGCTTGTGCGTGTGTGTATACTGTGTGTGTGAACAGTAAAGCTTGCTTAGAATCACCGTCATCACAAAGGCAGACATAGTCAACACAGGTGTAAGGGTGTGTGTGAGTCACTCACCATATGAGTTTCTAAATGGTTCAGTCAATGACACAGATTCAAAATCCTACTATAAAAAATGTGAAACACGAGGACATACAAGAAGTATTATTGACTTAGTCAAGCTTTCTTCAGGGTGCTAGGACAGTAAAGTGTTGGTCCCATGTTTCATGAGTTGAAAAGATCCCAGAAATGTTCCATACGCACAAAAAGTGTATTTTGCTAAAATGTTGTGCACAAATTTGTTTACATCCCTGTTAGCGAGAACTTCTCCTTTGCCAAGATAATCCATCCACCTGACATGTGTGGCATATCAAGAAGCTGATTAAACAGCATTATCATTACACAGGTGCAACTTGTGCTGGGCAAAAATAAAAGGCCACTCTAAAATGTGCACTTTTGTCACACAACACAATGCCACGGATGTCTCAAGTTGAGGGAGCGTGCAATTGGCATGCTGACTGCAGGAATGTCCACCAGAGCTGTTGGTAGAGAATGAAATGGTGACAGTGGGGTAATGGTATGGGCAGGCATAAGCTACGGACAACGAACCCAATTGCATTTTATCGATGGCAATTTGAATGCACAGAGGTGCCGTGACGAGATCCTGAGGTCCATTGTCCTGCCATTCATCCATCACCTAACGTTTCCGCGTGATAATGCACAGCCCCATGTCACAAGAGTCTATACAAAATTCCTGGAAGCTGAAAATGTTGCAGTTTTCATGGCCTGCATACTCACCAGACATGTCACCCATTGAGCATGTTTGGGATGCTCTGGATCGACAGCATGTTCCAGTTCCCACCAATATCCAGCAACTTCGCACAGCCATTGAAGAGATGTGTCGCGTTGCATGAGGCAAATGGTGGTCACACTAGATACTGACTGGTTTTCGGATCCTCACGCCTCTACTTTTAAAAGGTATCTGTGACCAACAGATGCATGTCTATATTCCCAGTCATGTGAACTGGGAATATATCATCTTAACCATTAGTAGGGAAAATGAAAAAAAAAATGTCCCCTTGATTTAATATGAGAATATGCAGAATATGATCATGTTTCAAAAGCATCAGCGCTAACATCCTCCATACGTCTACAGATGAGGGGTATACAGTACGTCTATGGTGTATTTATAATTTGCACCTTAACAGCATGACAAATGGGTTTATCCAGAGTCCTGTCTGCAGCTGGTCTTCCAAGGCTAAAGAGGGATGCTCGTCTCACACCGACCCCACCCTAGCAGACCCCATTTGGGCTGCATGAGTCACAGAGGGCGGGGGTGAGGGCTTGAACCTGGGCATGCCATGCAGGGTCCAGACCTTCTGTCTGCTCAGTAGACTCTTAGGGCCTGATCGTGACATGTCTCTCTTAGGCTGTCCACACCTCGTCTCCACCTCCTGTCCCCAACGCTCCACCTCCCTCTCACCTATGGCTGCAGTGAAGCCAGCGGTCCTCAAACTGACAGTCTTCCCTTCCTGTCCCCCTGTCCAAGGCACACACGGGGGAGTCGCTTGAGTTGCTCCATGGAGTCGCTGTCATGTTGCGTAACCAGAAAAGAGAGAGGGAGAGAGAAAGAGAGGGAAAGAGAGGGAAAGAGAGAGAGAGAGAGAGAGAGAGAAAGAGGTGGAGCGAGAGGAGAGAGAGAGAAGCTCCACACACACAGCTGCTGAGTGGAACGGTTGATATCATGGAACAAAGCTGGAATGCACTGAAGGCTGCTGACTCCGAAGCTCCCTCCCTCCCTCAGCCACCCAGCAAAGCCTTTGTTTTTCCTGGTTGATCTGAGGGAAGTGACAAGGTTGAAACTAATGCAGATTTTGCCGTCGCTATTTACAGTAAAATAATTTGATTAAGTCTTGTACTACACAATCATTGTTCGCCTAGGTACAGATCTAGGATCAGCTTCTTCTTCCCCAATCCTAACATTAACCATTGGTGGGGAAAATGCTAAACTGACCTCAGATCAGTGTATAGGGGCAACTTCACCCTACACCAAATTTCAGTCATTCAAGATAATTAATAGTGATAACAGTAAACAAAGATGGAGACGTTTTAACGTTTTTAATACGTTTTAACCAACAAACTTGAAACAAACTGATTTTCTTTATAAATTCTTGGAACTAAACATTAGCCAATTTGAAGCATGCACATTGTTGCATGTGAAATGTTTGGATAGAGGGGTCCAGGTTAATGACCCATAAAAGGCCAGACACACCCACCTACACACAGACACACCCACCTACACGATACACACACTATGCACCCCACACACACACACACACACACACTTTCTTTTCCACAGGTAATTGGGGAAGTAATTGTCCGGTTCACACATGGATGTGCGAACAGCAAGACCCCCCCCGGTATAAACAAGACAAATCTGGGGTCGTTTCTACATCTCTAAGAAAATATCATCCAACCTGGCAACTCACACTGGATTAAATTCACACATTTCCTTTTAATTGCTGCCTCGTTTGGCTACCACATAAACAGTCCAAGCCCTGTGAGCTATAGTTAGAACAAAGGACTTGATTCTTGATTACTGGTGTTACTAAAGGAGGCATTTTCCCACATTTAGCCCCTTCCCTGTTGACACAGACCAGGTTGTAATGACAATATAGATCCAAATAGGATACATCAGTCAGGTCGATACCTTCGTAAATGGCAGAGTAAAAACATGACAACATCCCTCACAGAGAGACAGTATGGTCCGACACAGTACAACACTTTAACATTGACAATTTTGCTGGTGCCACAGGAGTGGCGACAACCTCTTTTCAATGTAGCTTTCCCCTCTCAATGGCAGGTGAAATCCTCCCTCCTTTCATGCAGGAAGCAGGAAAATGTCACTGAAGGTGTCGGGTTTCAGCGCTACCGCAGGTGTTTGTATGGGCTGTGGGCTGGCAGGAGGCGACGTGCCAGACAGGCTTGTTTCTGTAAAGATCAAGGTTAAGGGTAAATCCCTTCTTTCACTGACTTTCTACAAGCCGTCACCCCCTGAATGCTTTACAAAAGAGACACTGACGGGAAGCATAATCCACATCCACCAGCCCTGGGAGTCAAATAAAACAACCGCTGATCTACAGTGGAAAAACAGAACGTATCGGTAACAGAGAGAGCCATTTTGTGTGTGCTGTGATTTGTTGGGTCAGGGGCTCTGAGGGGATCAACTGTTTACTGTTCACACACACACACACACACACACAGGTGTGGTAGAGAAGGAAACAAAGGCTATTATGCAGAACGGACTGTTGTGGCAAATGGTATAGCAGGGCTCCTTCATTGGAAGGCTGATTGGACCTCCATGTGCTCTACAGAAAGGCCACAGCCGTTCAGCCTTCAACAGCACCAGGGCCTGTACTCATAAAGTGTTTCAGCCTTCAACAGCACCAGGGCCTGTACTCATAAAGTGTTTCAGCCTTCAACAGCACCAGGGCCTGTACTCATAAAGTGTTTCAGCCTTCAACAGCACCAGGGCCTGTACTCATAAAGTGTTTCAGCCTTCAACAGCACCAGGGCCTGTACTCATAAAGTGTTTCAGCCTTCAACAGCACCAGGGCCTGTACTCAAAAAGCGTTTCAGCTTTTTAGATCATAATGAATAGAAGGGGATCTGATCCTAGATCAGACACTTCATGAACAGGCCCAAAACTTTGCACATTACACACACGCACACGCACACGCACACGCACACACACACACACACACACACACACACACCAGGTTTTGTCATCCCTCCATGGGTAATGTGGTTTTCAGATGCGAGGGGATATCATTTCCCTGAATAAAGCAGGTATGGCGAAAACATCACATGAATGTTTCTACATCTTTCTCACACACTTAACTGGTGTCTTTGGGGAATACATTTACATATAAACACATAATAATTATTCCTGCATTTCCACAGTTGTTCCTCCAGTGTAGACACTAGAAACTGGAAGCCTGGGCTGCGTTCAGCAGGGCAAAATATTGTGTAATGTTCAGAAATCTGACATGTAGAATAAAATAATCAAGTGGACTCTAGTCATGACATTTCTATCTGCAACGTTCCACAACGTTCCATGCAGCATTGTTGTTGGAGGAACTAGATGTGAAAGTGCGTTTGTGAGATTTGGGATATCCCCCCAAATGGCACCCTATTCCCTAGATAGTGCACTACCTTTTGACCAGGGCACTATGACAGTGCACAAAAGTAGTGCACTATGTAGGGAATAGGGTGCCATTTGGAGTGCTTCCTTTGGCAGAAACACATGCCGTTTCCAGGCCAGCAGCACAAGTCTGCTTTGTGTAACAAGTAACGAGCGACTACAATAACAGTATATAAGCCTAATTAGACTTTCACAAACACTGGCAGCGGATTGTATGCCTTCATTTCTTTTCGTTTAAGTAAGAAAAAATGACTCACTGGTTGTTGATACCGACTATATTCTGAAATGGTACCAAGTTAGTTTCACAGGCCAAACATTTGAAAAGGTCCTCATCCAAAGAGAGGATTGCCTCAAGCAGTGTTCACCAATCCTGGTCCTGGAGACCCAAAGGGTGCACATTTTAGTTCTTGCACTATCACACCTGATTAAAAAACATGTACGGCTTGATGTCTAGTTGGGGTGAGCTGGGGAGACGCTCTGACAGACAGTGAAACACCAGCACTGGGGTCAACAAAAAGGATCAACCAGGTGGTAGGTGCACTGGCTGTGTGGTGAAGTTTCCCCTAGTTACATATCTAGGGTCAGCTTCCCCTCCCCCAGTTCTAACCTTAACCATTAGTGGGGGGAAATGCAAAACGGACCTAAGATCAGCGTCTAGGGACAACGTCACCCTACTCTAGCCCTGAGTATACTGTACTGATCTCTGGTTCAGTAGATTATGTACAGCAACATCTTAGTACGATCCATGATTGCTTGGCATGATGGGAAGAAAACATAGTGCCATTGGAAAGTATTCAGACCCCTTGACTTTTTCCACATTTTGTTACGTTACAGCCTTATTCTAAAATTTATTAAATAGTTTGTTTCTCATCAATCTACACACAATACATAATGACTCAATACCCCATAATGACTCAATACCCCATAATGACACAATACCCCATAATGACACAATACCCCATAATGACACAATACCCCATAATGACACAATACCCCATAATGACAAGCAAAAACAGTTTTTTAATTTATAATTTATAAAAAAATACTACACTGAAACATCAAATTTGCATAAGTATTCAGACCCTTCTTGCGTATGACGCTACAAGCTTGGCACGCCTGTATTTGGGGAGTTTCTCCAATTCTTCTCTGCAGATCTTCTCAAGCTCTGTCAGGTTGGATGGGCAGCTTTTTTCAGAACTGTTTTTCAAGTCCAGGCTCTGGCTGGGCCACTCAAATGAGGAGTGGCTTCCATCTGGCCACTCCCATAAAGGCCTGATTAGTAGAGTGTTGCAAAGATGGTTGTTCTGCTGGAAGGTTCTCCCATCTGCACAGAGGAACTCTATAGCTCTGTCAAAGTGACCATCGGGTTCTTGGTCATCTCCCAGACCAAGGCCCTTCTTACTCGATTACTCAGTTTGGCCGGGCGGCCAGCTCTAGAAAGAGTCTTGATGGTTCCAAACTTCTTCTATTTAAGAATTCATGGAGGCCACTGTGTTCTTGGGGACTCTTTTCAATTTAGCCATCCCACTTGCTGAGGTATGTCTGTTTACAGCTGGGCTGCAATGTGCTTGAGTTGGGTCTGTGGTTGGCCCTGTGCTTATGGCAGAAGCCCAATTCAAATGTAGCAAACTGATACAAGCTGACATTCTGAGGCTCAAATAAATTTTCAAACCATAGAGCATGTTTGTAACATCAGCCATTCATGTAATCTTAATATCAATCTAAGCCATTTTAAACTAATCATGACCAACACTTACAGGAAAGATAGGAAAGATTCCACCCTCTGTACAATGTCAAAACACTGCTATAAGAGCTGTGCCCATTCAAATGTTCAAATTATATACAGTAAAATACTGGTTTGCATGATCAACGGTCATTTACCTTACTTTGAACAGTATCAAGCTCTTGGGGAAAAAGTTTTGTTTTTAGAGTGCTGAAAGCATGACGATAGAAAGACTGCTCCCTTTATAGCCTGGCTTCTGGGTTGTTTCCCAATCCTGGTCTACCCAAAGCACTAATCAACCTGTTCATTAGTTGAATCAGGTACGTAATTTTATCCCTTTGGGTCGCCGGAACCAGGATTGGGAAAACATAGGTCTTGACTTTAGCTCTAGCAGCACTCACTAGGATGGGATGGCCAGTCAACAGCTAACAGGCAAACAGCTAACAGGCAAACAGCTAACTGTCAACTGTTAACTGTCAACTGGCAAACAGCTAACTGTCAACTTGTAAACTGCAAATAACTAACTATCAACTGTCAAACAGCTAACTGTCAACTGGCAAACTGCTAATAGCTAACTGTCAACTGGCAAACTGCTAACAGCTAACTGTCAACTGGTAAACTGCAAATAACTAACTATCAACTGTCAAACACCTAACTGTCAACTGACAACTGGCAAACTGCTAACAGCTAACTGTCAACTGGCAAACTGCTAACCGCTAACTGTCAACTGTCAAACTGCTCACTGCTAACTGTCAAACAGTGCCCTAATTGTACACTGAACAAAAATAAACGTTACATGTAAAATTTTGTTTACATGTTTCATTCTGAAATAAAATATCACAGAAATGTTCAATATGCACAAATTTGTTCACATCCCTGTTAGTGAGCATTTCTCCTTTGCCAAGGTAATACATCCACCTGACAGGTCTGGCATATCAAGAAGCTGATTAAACAGCATGATCATTACACATGTGCACCTTGAGCTGGGGACAATAAATGGCCACTCGAAAATGTGCAGTTATGTCACACAACACAATGCCACAGATGTCTCAAGTTTTGAGGGAGCGTCCAATTGGCACGCTGTCTGCAGGAATGTCCAACAAATCGGTTAAAAGAGAATTTAATGTTAATTTCACTACCATAAGCCACGTCATTTTTGAGAATTGGACAGTACGTCCAACCGGCCTCACAACTGCAGACCACATGTAACCACGCCAGCCCAGGACCTCCACATCCGGCTTCTTCACTTGCGGGATTGTCTGGGACCAGCCACCCGGACAGCTGATGAAACTGTGGGTTTGCACAACTGAAGGATTTCTGCACAAACTGTCAGAAGTAATCTCATGGAAGCTCATCCGCGTGCTCGATTGTCCTCACCAGGGTCTTGACCTGACTGCATTTCGGTGTTGTTACCGACTTCAGAGGGCAAATGAATGGGCCTAATTCATTTATTTAAAATGACTGCTTTCCTTATATGAACTGTAACTCAGGAAAATCTTTGAAATTGTTGGATGCTGCGTTTATTTTTTTGTTCAGTGCATTTACAGTGATGCAGCTGGTTTGGATTACACAGAGGCTTTAAAAGAACGTCAGCTTCCTGATTCAATCACCATACCCCACTCGTGAGTCTGTCTAAGAGGCCCCGGCTAGAAGTCAGAGTACAGTTTTTTGTAATGCTACATAGAGTTAGCTAGCGATAGTCGGCTGTACCAGCACCAAAACTCAGCACTTATTTCCATCACTGATTAAAACACATTTTCTCATGCTCTCTCATCTCTCTGCAGCAGAAATAGTGAGCAATACGTTTGGAACATCAAATCCCAATTAAAATAAATGCAAACAATTAAAACCCATCGTATTGGCACCTACGTGTCGTATCGTGATAATATCGTATCGGTCAGTGACGGTCAAGCACGTGGTCAATGGAGTAAGGGAGGGGAGGGCAGTAGAGCTGGCAGACTCAGTGGCACTTTAATTATCAATATTGAGGAGACATGCAGTTTCTTCAGAATCCCTATTGGACAGGAGGCTTCATTTCATCTTCATAGACACACATAGGACACACACGTAGGACTCTATCACACGCACACACACACACAGGACTCGCATACACATACACATAATTTGGTTCAAAGCATTATTTGAAGGAGAACACACTATCGTTGCTGTGCATCTTTTTAATTAAAGACATTCCAGGGTCTTTTTATGAGTACAAAGCTATTTTCAGCAGCAGCAGCACTATAACAGAGAAATACCAGTCTCCCAAACATATCTCAATGCTCCAATGACCCCCCAATGACCCCCCAATGACCCCCAATACTGAGCATGCCGTTGTCTGTCTGATGACGCCGTGGTGGGACATTGAGTTCATGGCTGCCATTGCTCTGAGGGCATCTCTGATGCTCCTTGGTGAAGTTTATCCTGGGTACAGATCTACGTTCAGCTTTTCCTCCCCCTATCCTAACCATTAGTGGGGGAAATGCAAAACTGATCTCAGATCAGTGACTAGGGGCAACTTTTCCCTACACCATATTGAACATGATACAACTGCATGGTGAATTACTGTTGAGCAGAGTATTGCCTAAAATCCACACGTTAGTAAGGTTGGACACGGTCACCCTTACTCAGTCACAGGCTGTGGACAGATGCAGCTTTGGGGCCCCTCTCCAGTCACAGCCAGTGGACAGCTGCAGCTTTGAGCCCATCTCCACAGTAACAGTCCGTGGACAGCTGCAGCATTGGGGCCCATCTCCACTGTCACAATCCTGGACATATGTTGTGTCCTCACCTGAACCCCTGTGGAAGGACCCATTCATCCCACCACAGAGACACACAGAGGACTCCCCTGTAAGCTGCCTTTCCAAAACAAACACTAGTCTGCCTGCATGTCTGTCCGTCCATATGGTTTGATTGACGGGAAACCAAAAGTGTTGCTGATGTAATGTTTCCACGCAAACATTTTCCAGGTGTGAGGTACAGTATGTACTGGTGTACTTTACGAGGTGTCTAGAACGAAAAAACAAACAAAAAAAAGCTTCCTGCACCATATAAACTATCCCTCATTAACCCCTCCTGCACCACTTAACCCTACCCCTCCTGCACCACTTAACCCTACCATTACTGAACCCTTAACCCCAAAGCCTCCTGCACCACTTGTGGTGATGTGTAGGACACTGACTTGATGGGTATTCATATCAGTCACCTTTGAAATAATTTTAAATACTTTATGGAATATTGGCAAAAAGTGCAAACCCTGCCTATCTGGCACTTCTGGCACGTTAAAGTGAATGCTAAAATAAATAAATATAGCAATAGCAATGCCTTTTTATAGCTTTTTGCACTCCAGACTTCTTGTATTTTTATACTTTTTCATACTGCTGCTCAATGTATCATGTATCTGTCCTTTGTGTATTTCGTTCTTGTCCTGTGTTTTACGTAGCTGCTTGATAAACACATTTTTCCTCAGGGATCAATAAAGTACCTATCTATCTATTTGAAGCCACGTTTGATTCATTTACATGTTTAGACCTGATTTGCGAGAAATGGAGAAACGGCAGACTGCCTGCATCAACTAGCCCCCTTTGGGAGAGCCCTACTACATCCATCAAGTCCAGCAAGACAGCTCCTGAGCACGCACAGGTTCAAAGACTCATCCAAATCCTCTGTGATCGCCACCCAGGTCAAGTGTCAGCATCTGAGCAGTGTGAAGAGTGAGAGCAAGCACAGCAGGTAAAAGAAAACAGATGAGTTTGGATGGTTCTCTCATTTAATCTCGTTTATCTTGACGACAGGAGGGAGAGAGGGCAAGGAAGGAGAAGATACTGGCAACCCAGTGAGAGAGAGGAGACAGAAAGGTGGAGTGGAACCCAGTGAGAGAGAGGAGACAGAACGGTGGAGTGGAACCCAGTGAGAGAGAGGAGACAGAAAGGTGGAGTGGAACAGGACCCATATTCATAAAGCGTCTCAGAGTAGGAGTGCTGATCTGGGATCAGGTCCCCCTCTGTCCATATAATCTTATTAATTATGACCTAAAAGGCAAAACTGATCCTAGATCAGCACTCACATACTCAGACACTTTATGAACACAGGCCCTGCTGGTCTCTAGCCAGTGAGGAGGTGAGTGAGTGTTGGAACTCAGCTGATCCAGAGCAAGTGATTCGCTGCCTGGTTAGTATACAGTAAGCTGGCCAGTTGAGGGACCTTGACCGCACCCCACCACTCTGACCAAGCCAACGGGCAAGGCTTTTGAAAAGGTGTGCAGCCACCCGCCACCCCCCCTGATGGAATGTTATTCCTAGAGGCTACACACACATGACTAGGCCTTCTGATGATACCCCAAATGATATCATACACACATTTAGCTATTAAAGTATCTCTTCCTGTCATTTACCTGTACAGTTTGTGTAACCACGCAAGTATTCACTTATCTGTAAATATAACTGTATACCTAACTGTACAGCTAATTTAACCATGCAAAATGTTCACTTACCTGTTAATTTACCCAGTCTGTCTATTAAGTAAACTATTATTATCCTTGCTCATATCATACGCATTTTTAGCTACTGAAGTATTTCTCTGCCATCAACCTGTATAGTATAGTTAACCATCAAACACCCACCAATGTATAGTGTACATATTCAGCCACCCATACTATGCAATGTCTCTTTTCTAGCTTTTATTTTTTTGCACTCCAGATATCTTGTATTTCTATACTTTTTCATACTGCCGCTCTATGTATCATGTACCGTGTATCTGTCTTTTGTGTACTTTCGTTGTGGCATTTTGCACCTGCCCTGTGTTTTGTTGTAGCTGCTTGACAATGAAATTTCCCCCCCGGGGGATCAATAAAGTATCTATCTATCTATCTATCTATCTATCTATCTATCTATCTATCTATCTATCTATCTATCTATCTATCTATCTATCTATCTATCTATCTATCTATCTATCTATCTATCTATCTATCTATCTATCTATCTGGCAACAGGCTGAAGCCGCTTATCCGCCATTGAGGCGACAGAGGGGTTGCCGCAAAATTACGTAGCATTTGACGGGTGTGAACAGGAGCTGAACTAACAATTCAATTGAATGGGCTTTATTGGCATGGGGAACATACAGCGGGTGAAATAAGTATTGAACACGTCACCATTTTTCTCAGTAAATATATTTCCAAAGGTGCTATTGACATGACATTTTCACCAGATGTTGGTAACAACCCAAGTAATCCATACATACAAGAAACCAAAACAAATAAGTTCATAAATTAAGTTGTGTAATAATGTGAAATGACACAGGGAAAAAGTATTGAACACATGAAGAAAGGGAGGTGCAAAAAGGCATGGAAAGCCAAGACAACCGCTGAAAACTATCAGTAATTAAAAAGCAATCCAGCCCCCGGTCAGTGCAAATTAATATCAGTTGGTTCAGTCCCAACTGATGGCCTACAAAAAGGTCTCATTGCCAAGGTGTCACACAAGACACATCTCATCATGGGTAAAAGCAAAGAGCTGTCTCAAGACCTTCGCAACCTAATTGTTGCAAAACATAATGATGGCATTGGTTATAGGCGCATTTCTAAGCTTCTGAATGTTCCAGTGAGCACTGTTGGGGCCATAATACGGAAGTGGAAAGACAATCATTTCACCATAAATTTACCTCAACCAGGTGCTCCTCGCAAGACTTCTGACAGAGGAGTGAAAAGAATAATCAGAAAAATTGAACTGTTTGGATGTCATAATACACACCATGTTTGGAGGAGAAATGGCACTGCACATCACCCTAAAAACACCATACCAACAGTGAAGTTTGGAGGTGGGAACATCATGGTGTGGGGCTGCTTTTCAGCAAATGGTACTGGAAAACTTCACATAATTGAAGGAAGGATGAATGGGCAAATTTACAGAGACATTAAGTACCTATCTATCTATCTATCTATCTATCTATCTATCTATCTATCTATCTATCTATCTATCTATCTATCTATCTATCTATCTATCTATCTATCTATCTATCTATCTATCTATCTATCTATCTATCCTTGACAAAAATCTGCTGCCATCTACCAGGATGATGAAGATGAAACGAGGGTGGACATTTCAGCAAGACAATGATCCCAAACACACAGCCAAGGAAACTCAATTGGTTTCAAAGAAAGAAAATAAAGCTGCTAGAATGGCCCAGCCAATCACCTGACTTAAATCCCATTGAAATTCTATGGAAAGAACTTAAGATCAAGATTCATAGAAGAGGCCCACGGAACCTTCAAGATTGTGTGGAAGAATGAGCCAAAATCACACCAGAGCAATGCATGCGACTAGTTTCTCCATACAGGAGGCGTCTTGAAGCTGTCATTACCAACAAAGGCTTTTGTACAAAGTATTAAATAAATATCAGTAAGTGTGTTCAATACTTTTTCCCTGTGTCATTTCACATTATTACACATAACTTAATTTCTGAACTTATTTGGTTTGGTTTCTTTGTATGTATGGATTACTTGGGTTGTTACCAACATCTGGTGAAAATAGCACCTTTGGAAATATATTTACTGAGAAAAATGGTGACGTGTTCAATACTTATTTCACCCGCTGTATGTTTACATTGCCAAAGCAAGTGAAATAGATAATAAAAGTGAACTGTAAATATTACACTCTCAAGTTTCAAAACACATTACAAATGTCATATTAGGTGTTATAATGACAATATAACAAGATTCAAATGTCGTATTATGGCTATGTACAGTGTCATAATGACAATATAACAATATGACTTAACAAGATTCAAATGTCATATTATGGTTATGTACCGTGTTATAATGGCAATATAACAATATGACTTAACAAGATTCATGACACCTTTGTGCTCTTCTCTTCCAGCACTAGAGTTTCACCAGCAGAAAAACACATGGGCAGTAACACTACACCACAGACGCCATGTAATCACATGACTAACTCTCCAGTTATTCTATTAGTAGAGGAATTAATGTCATGCCTCCAATCACTGAGGCCCGTTGGACAGTAGAGGCACTCTTGATTTGATTTACTAGGATCCCCATTAGCCGACGCCAACGGCCTCTTTGCTTGACATCATCAAAAAAAAAAATCAGCCAAGATCTCAGAAAAGTCTGGTTCATCCTTGAGAGCAATTTCCAAATGCCTGAAGGTACCACGTTCATCTGTACAAACAATAGCACGCAAGTATAAACACCATGGGACCACGCAGCCGTCATACCGCTCAGGAAGGAGACGCGTTCTGTCTCCTAGAGATGAACGTACTTTGGTGTGAAAAGTGCAAATCAATCCCAGAACAACAGCAAAGGACCTTGTGAAGATGCTGGAGGAAACCGGTACAAAAGTATCTATATCCACAGTAAAACGAGTCCTATATCGACATAAC
Source organism: Thymallus thymallus (assembly GCA_023634145.1). Lineage (NCBI taxonomy): Eukaryota > Metazoa > Chordata > Actinopteri > Salmoniformes > Salmonidae > Thymallus > Thymallus thymallus. The sequence goes on from JAKYLM010000362.1 coordinate 22,663, forward strand.
CTGAAAGGCCACTCAGCAAGGAAGAAGCCACTGCTCCAAAACTGTCATAAAAAAGCCAGACTACGGTTTGCAACTGCACATGGGGACAAAGATTGTACTTTTCTGAGAAATGTCCTCTGATCTGATGAAACAATAGCACTGTTTGGCCATAATGACCATTGTTATGTTTGGAGGAAGCATCGGGTGGCAGCATCATGTTGTGGGGGTGCTTTGCTGCAGGAGGGACTGGTGCACTTCACAAAATAGATGGCATCGTGAGGAAGGAAAATTATGTGGATATATTGAAGCAACATCTCAAGACATCAGTTAAGAAGTTAAAGCTTGGTCGCAAATGGGTCTTCCAAATGGACAATACATCCAAAGTTGTGGCAAAATGGCTTAAGGACAACAAAGTCAAGGTATTGGAGTGGCCATCACAAAGCCCTGACCTCAATCCTATAGAAATTTGTGGGCAGAACTGAAAATGTTTGTGCGAGCAAGGAGGCCTACAAACCTGACTCAGTTACACCAGTTCTGTTAGGAGGAATGGGCCAAAATTCACCCAACTTATTGTGGGAAGCTTGTGGAAGGCTATCCAAAACGTTTGAACCAAGTTAAACAATTTAAAGGCAATGCTACCAAATACTAATTCAGTGTATGTAAACTTCTGACCCACTGGGAATGTGATGAAAGAAATAAAAGCTGAAATAAATCATTATCTCTGCTATTATTCTGACATTTCACATTCTTAAAATAAAGTGGTGATCCTATGTGACCTAAGACAGGGAATTGTTACCAGGATTAAATGTCAGAAATTGTGAAAAACTGAGTTTAATTGTATTTTGCTAAGGTGTACGTAAACTTCTGACTTCAACTGTATATATACACTGGGGGCCAAACGTTTGGAATATTACTCATTCAAGGGATTTTCTTTATTTGCACTATTTTTTACATTAAAAAGTGAAGACATCAAAATTATTACATAACACATATGGAATCATGTAGTAACCAAAAAAGTGTTAAACAAATCAAAATATATGTTATATTTGAGATTCTTCAAATAGCCACCCTTTGCCTTGATGACAGCTTTGCACACTCTTGGCATCTCTATTTGCACATCATCATCAGCACATCTATCACTCCAGTGTTAATGCTGAATTGTAATTATTTCGACACTATGGCCTATTTATTGCCTTACCTTCCTAATCTTACTACATTTGCACACACTGTACATATATTTTCTATTGTGTTATTGACTGTACGTTTGTTTATCCCATGTGTAACTCTGTGTTGTTGTTGTTGTTGTTGTTTGTGTCGCACTGCTTAGCTTTGTCTTGACCAGGTCACAGTTGTAAATGAGAACTTGTTCTCAACTGGCCTACCTGGTTAAATAAAGGGGAAATAAACAATTAAAATTAAATAAAAATAAGTGAGTGTTAATATTAGATTCTCTCATTTTAGTTCAGGTTTATACAACTTCTCACAAAGATTTGAAACTTCCATAGAATGGGTGAGTTTTGAGTTTTGATTGGCTAAAAATAAACTTTTCGTCATGCAGCTTCTGACAGCTGATTCGTAATAGCTGTCAACTTTTAAACATATCACAATATAATAGATCATGATAATTTATTGGAATCTCATTAGTAACAATAAGTATTCGACGTCAGTTGACCTGCATTACACTAACATCTCTGTTGACGTGTCTACGATACATAAAACACTAAAGAAGAATGGACACCACGGAAGAAGCCACTGCTGTCCTAAAAAAACGTTGAATTTCGCAAAAGAGCACCTGGATGTTCCACAGCGCTACTGGCAAAGTAAACAGTTGAGAGATTAAACTAAAGTTGAGTTGTTTGGATGGAACACACAACACTATGTGTGGAGAATAAAAGGCACAGCACACCAACATCAAAACCTCATACCAACTGTAGAGTATGGTGGAGGGAGCATCATGGTTTGGGGCTGCTTTGCTGCCTCTGGGCTTGGACGGCTTGCTACTATCGACGTAAAAATTAATTCCCAAGTTTATTAAGACATTTTGCAGGGGAATATAAGACTATCTGTCCACCAATTGAAGCTAAACAAAAGCTGGGTGATGCAACAAGACAACGACCTAAAACAAAGAAATAAATCAACAACAGAACGGATTCAACAGAAGATAATACCCGTTCTGGACTGGCCCAGTCAGAGTCCTGACCTCGACCCAGTTGAGATGCTGTGGCATGACCTCTGGAGAGCGGTTTACACCAGACATCCCAAGAATATTGCTGAACTGAAACAGTTTGGAAAGAGGAATGGTCCAAAATTCCTCCTGACCGTTATGCAGGTCTGATCTGCAACCACAGAAAACGTTTGGTTGAGGTTATTGCTGCCAAAGGAGGGTCAACCAGTTATTAAATCCAAGGGTTCACATACTTTTCCCACCCTGCACTGTGAATGTTTACACAGTATGTTCAATAAAGACATGAAAACGTATAATTGTTATTAGTTTAAGCAGACTGTGTTTATCTATTGTTAAATGAAGATCAGATCAAATTTTATGACCAATTTATGCAGAAATAAAGGTAATGCCAAAGGGTGCAAAGACTTGTTCTTGCCACTGTACATGTAACTGTCCCGTTTTAAAACAACCCAAAAGACCCAATGCCTCTCAGTAAATCCCAAATCATTTGGGAGCAAGACCGACGAGAGAGTTATTGGTTGTAATGTTGGAAATGCTAAAATATAGGTGTGTGTTTTGCAACCCTACACACCTGTGACTGATAGTGATTGATTAAAGGGATTGTTTACTCAGAAACTAATGGTTGGTTTGATATTTAGTAGAGTTTTCTACAAAAGTCGATTATATATTAAATATGGAAAATCCTGCCGTTCAACCTAACATTCCATTGATGTTCAATGTTAGTCGGTTCAACGTATTTTCGCCCGGCGGTACTTATGTTCAGATCTATCTGCTTCAGATTTAGGCCAGGTTCTCCTTCACGCCCCAGCCCAAAGCGTGGGGGCTACACGTGCCTGTAAAGACTTTAGTATTTTACCAGCTGTCAATGGAATATCCCATTCTTATTTTATTCGACACCCTTCACCCAACTCGTTGAGCCTGCATCCTCCTACAGAGCTTGGTCTCAGCCAAGTTAAACTGCGTAGTGTGTCGTTTTAGGGATAGTCGATTCCTTTCCAATCAACAATTACAACGAACATCAAGAACAAGTTTTTATCTAATTGTCAACTGACACAAACAACGTTAGGGTAACATTCCAACCACAACCAGGGACAACTTAGTCAAGCACTCATTCACCTCTCAGACAACAAAGACACCTAGTTTGATAAAAAAAAAAAAATCTCCAGTCAGGCAGCCCCTTGTAAATCGCTCCAGACTGTATAGCAGGCCTCCCTCGGACATCTGATTGTGATTAAAACATGGCCTGAGAGCGGCTATAACACCACACCTCTTAGCCTGCGTCCCGAATTGCACCCTATCCCCTAGATAGTTCACTACTTTTGTCCAGGGCTCATACAGCTCTGGTCAAAGGGTGTGCACTATAGGGACAGGGTGCCATTCGGGACGCAGCCTTACTTTCAGCCATAAAAGACTCCATCCCCCTCATCCCTTCCTACACCTCTCCGTCCCCCTGGAACAGTCACGCTTCTGTGCACTGTTGATTAGCTAGAACCTGAGGAGCTGGCTGAAGGGACTTTATTGTGTTGCTTAAAATGTAAAGACCGTATCCAATGTCCAGAGAGAAGCCCCGTTATCGGAGGAAGGAAACCTTTTCTCTTCATTTCATTATTCACCCTCTTACGATCCAATATCTGTGTGTATGTGTATGCTAATCATCTTGCTATAGCCTTGCTATACCTGTCTGACTGAATGCATCGAGACATCCTGGCCGAGACCGTTGCCTGTCTGACTGAATGCATCGAGACATCCTGGCCGAGACCATTGCCTGTCTGACTGAATGCATCGAGACATCCTGGCCGAGACCGTTGTCTGTCTGACTGAATGCACCGAGACATCCTGGCTGAGACCGTTGTCTGTCTGACTGAATGCACCGAGACATCCTAGCTTAGACCGTTGCCAATCTGACTGAATGCATCGAGACATCCTGGCTGAGACCGCTGCCTGTCTGAGTGAATGCATCGAGACATCCTGGCTGAGACCGTTGCCTGTCTGAGTGAATGCATCGAGACATCCTGGCTGAGACCGTTCTAACAGGGTGTAGTATAGCTTTACTGTTGAGAAGACTCATTTATAACACACACATTCCAAGAGTATGTGTCCATGTGGGAGAATGTGTGTGAGGTGTTCAGTAATTTGTTTTGGCTGATTCCATAATCCTGCAACATGTGCTCGAACCAATCATAGATCCTCTGAAGAAGAAGACGGACAGTCCCACTCCTTGGTATCAAAAGAGATCTATAGTCGTATCACACTATTTTTCCATCGGCAGTTCCAAAACCTAAATATAGCTTGACACACTCCTGAATGCCACTCAGTGTTCAACATAGCTTATTTAAACAACTGGGGACCTGACAATCCCCTGATTAATTGCCGCAGTGCATTCCAGGCAGACAACGCATTGCATTAACCAATACAATGTTTGCATTCCACGTCATCGACTGCGCAGTCGGGCATCAGACTGATCGTTTGATGTGGTTAGCTGATATGGTAAACCCCTATCCAGGCGTTGTGAGATCTGGCATTCATCTACAATATAGTCAGACTGGAATGCAGCCATTCTCTTCACTGACCCACAAAGGATATCAGGGTCTGTGGGGTGTGTTCAAAAACAACAACACAACAGTATTGCCTACTCTCACTAGGCCTGGTGTGATAAAAACATAGTGTTTGTCATTTTGCTTTATGCTAATTAAATGTGACAGCTCAGTAAAATGCCACACACTGAGCTGGAGGAGCGGAGGGCCACTGACGATCAGAGTAGCCCAGACAGTTTACAGGCTGCATCTCATCTCCTCTGAGCACATCTGTCAAACTCCTTCTTTTAGAGTATGGTTAATCACATGAAAGACATTTGAATTTAGACAAACATCCTTACAATACATGTACACTTATTGCCTTTAGACTACAACTACTAAATGTAATGTTCTCGGTGTTTGCAGTGCATGTTATTGCAATAGCAGGTGGATTGTGCACTGCATCATTGGAGTCATTAAAACTCATTTTTCAACCACAGATTTCATGTTAACAAACTATAGTTTTGACAAGTCGGTTAGGACATCTATGTGCATGACAAGTAATTCTTCCAACAATTGTTTACAGACAGATTATTTCACTTATAATTCACTATATCACAATTCCAGTGGGTCAGAAGTTTACATACACTAAGTTGACTGTGCCTTTAAACAGCTTGGAAAATTCCAGAAAATTATGTCATGGCTTTAAAAGCTTCAGATAGGCTAATTAACATAATTTGAGTCAATTGGCAGTGTACCTGTGGATTTATTTCAAGGTCTACCTTCAAACTCCGTGCCTCTTTGAACGACATCATGGGAAAATGAAAAGAAAATCAGCCAAGACCTCAGAAAAACAATTGTAGACCTCCACAAGTCTGGTTCCAAATGCCTGAAGGTACCACGTTCATCTATACAAACAATAGTACGCAAGTATAAACACCATGGGACCACGCAGTCGTCATAACGCGTTCTGTCTCCTAGAGATGAATGTACTTTGGTGCGAAAAGTGCAAATCAATCCCAGAACAACAGATACGTTGTGAAGATGCTGGAGGAAACAGATACAAAAGTATCTATATTCACAGTAAAACAAGTCCTATATCGACATAACCTGAAAGGCCACTCAGCAATGAAAAACCCACTGCTCCAAAACCACCATATAAAAGCCAGACTACGGTTTGCAACTGCACATGGGGACAAAGATCGTACTTTTTGGAGAAATGTCCTCTGGTCTGATGAAACAAAAATAGAACTGTTTGGCCATAATGACCATCGTTATGTTGGAGGAAAAAGGGGGAGGCTTGCAAGCCGAAGAACACCATCCCAACCGTGAAGCATGGGGGTGGCAGCATCATGTTGTGGGGGTGCTTTGCTGCAGGAGGGACTGGTGCACTTCACAAAATAGATGGCATCATGAGGAAGGAAAATTATGTGGATATATTGAAGCAACATCTCAAGACATCAGTCAAGAAGTTAAAGCTTGGGGACAATGACCCCAAGCATACTTCCAAAGTTGTGGCAAAATGGCTTAAGGACAACAAAGTCAAGGTATTGGAGTGGCCATCACAAAGCCCTGACCTCAATCCAATAGAACATTTGTGGGCAGAACTGAAAAAGTGTGTACGAGCAAGGAGGCCTACAAACCTGACTCAGTTACACCAGTTCTGTCAGGAGGAATGGGCCAAAATTCACCCAACGTATTTGGCTACAGTGTATGTAAACTTCCGACTTCAACTATATATAGTGGGGGTTGGGATATATATATACACACAGGAAACTGTGTGGACAAGGTTCAGAAGTTTGGGGATTGTAAAAGTGCTCGGAGCCTATCACAGTGTGAGGAGGGGGGCAGTGACTCGGTCTGTATTCATAAAGTCAGCAGTTTCAGTCTTTCTTTCTCCCAGACCTCACCTTCTATTGGTTCCTTGAAAGCAGCAGAGAACTAGGTTGTGGTGAGCCATTTATATTCAGAGTACGTCCCAAATGGCACCCTATTGGCCGTAGTCAAATGTAGTGCACTATATAAGGAGTAGGGTGCCATTTGGGACAGACTCAGTAACCCATACAGGGAGCCAAGAACAATAGAGTGATGAACCATCATGCAGCTACAAGCTTTCCGTTTGCGTGTGTGTCTGTGTGTGTGTGTCTGTGTCTGCATACAGTATCAGTCAAAAGTTTGGACCCACCTAGTTTTTCTTTATTTTGACTATTTTTCTACATTGTAGAATAATACTGAAGACATCAAAACTTTAAAATAACGCATATGAAATCATATAGTAACCAAAATATATTTTATATTTGAGCTTCTTCAAAGCAGCCACCCATTGCCTTGATACAGCTTTGCACACTCTTGGCATCCTCTCAACCAGCTTCACCTTGAATGCTTTTCAAACAGGCTTGAAGGAGTTCCCACATATGCTGAGCACTTGTCTGCTTTTCCTTCACTCTGCAGTCCGACTTATCCCAAACCAACTCAATTGGGTTGAGGTCGGGGGATTGTGGAGGCCAGGTCATCTGATGCAGGACTCCCATCACTCTCCTTCTTGGTCAAATAGCCTTAACACAGCCTGGAGGTGTGTTGGGTCATTGTCCTGTTGAAAAACAAATGATAGTTCCACTAAGCCCCACACCATAACACCTCCTCCTCCTCCTCCTCCTCCTCCTCCTCCTCCTCCTCCTCCTCCATGCTTTACGGTGTGAAACACGCAAGCAGAGATAATCCGTTCACCCACACAGCATCTCACAAAGACACTGCGGTTGGAACCAAAAATCTCAAATTTGGACTCCGTTTATTTGTCACGTGCGCCGAATACAACAGGTGTACAGTGAAATGCTTACTTACAAGCCCAAACCAACAGTGCAGTTAAGTAAAACATAAGTATTAGGTAAACAATAGATAAGTAAAGAAAAAAAAAAAAGTAGTAAAATGACAGTAGCGCGGCTATATACAGATGGTACAGAGTCAATGTGAGGAGGCTATATACAGATGGTACAGAGTCAATGTGGGGGGGCTATATACAGATGGTACAGAGTCAATGTGGGGGGGCACCGGTTAGTCATGCTAATTGAGGTAATATGTACAATTGAAATCAGAAGTTTATATTCACCTTAGCAAAATACATTTAAACTCCGTTTTTCACAATTCCTGACATTTAATCCTAGTAAAACGTCCCTGTCTTAGGTCACATAGGATCACCACTTTATTTTAAGAATGTGAAATGTCAGAATAATAGTAGAGAGAATTATTTATTTCAGCTTTTATTTCTTTCATCACATTCCCAGTGGGTCAGAAGTTTACATACACTCAATTAGTATTTGGTAGCATTGCCTTTAAATTGTTTAACTTGGGTCAAACGTTTTGGGTAGCCTTCCACAAGCTTCCCACAATAAGTTGGGTGAATTTTGGCCCATTCCTCCTAACAGAACTGGTGTAACTGAGTCAGGTTTGTAGGCCTCCTTGCTCGCACACGTTTTTTCAATTCTGCCCACAAAATTTCTATAGGATTGATTTCAGGGCTTTGTGATGTCCACTCAAATACCTTGACTTTGTTGTCCTTTAGCCATTTTGCCACAACTTTGGAAGTATGCTTAGGGTCATTGTCCATTTGGAAGATCCATTTGCGACCAAGCTTTAACTTCCTGACTGATGTCTTGAGATGTTGCTTCAATATATCCACATAATCCTCATGATGCAATCTATTTAGTGAAGTGCACCAGTCCTACAGCAAAGCAACCCCACAACATGATGCTGCCACCCCGATGCTTCACGGGATGGTGTTCTTCGGCTTGCAAGCATCCCCCTTTTCTTTCATCAGACCAGAGGACATTTCTGTCTGGCTTTTTTATGGCGGTTTTGTAGCAGTGGCTTCTTGCTTGCTGAGCGGCTTTTCAGGTTATTTCGATATAGGACTCGTTTTACTGTGGATATAGATACTTTTGTACCGGTTTCCTCCAGCATCTTCACAAGGTCCTTTGCTGTTCTGGGATTGATTTGCACTTTTCACACCAAAATACATCTCTAGGAGACAGAACGCGTCTCCTTCATGTGTGGTATGATGGCTGTGTGGTCCCATGGTGTTTATACTTGCGTACTATTGTTTGTACAGATGAATGTGGTACCTTCAGGCGTTTGGAAAGTGTGTATGCAAATAGTCCGGGTAGACATGGCTTGGGGGTAAAAGCTGTTGAGAAGCCTTTTGAACACAGACATGGCGCTCCTGTACCGCTTGCCATGCGGTAGCAGAGAGAACAGTCTATGACTGGGGTGGCTGGAGTCTTTGACAATTTTTAGGGCCTTCCTCTGACATCGCCTGGTATAGAGGTCCTGGATGGCAGGAAGCCTTGCCCCAGTGATGTACTGGGCCATACGCATTACACTCTGTAGTGCCTTGCGGTCGGAGGCCGAGCAGTTGCCGTACCAGGCAGTGATGCAACCAGTCAGGATGCTCTCGATGTTGCAGCTGGTGGCATGCTCGGTCCTCCTTTTCCTGTAGTCCACAATCATCTCCTTTGTCTTGATCACGTTGAGGGAGAGGTTGTTATCCTGGCATCACAAGGCCAGGTCTCTGACCTCCTCCCTATAGGCTGTCTCGTCGTTGTCGGTTATCAGGCTTACCACTGTTGTCGTCTGCAAACTTAATGATGGTGTTGGAGTCATGCCTGGCCATGCAGTCATGGGTGAACAGGGAGTACAAGAGGGGGCTGAGCACGCACCCCTGAGGGGCCCCAGTATTGAGGATCAACGTGGCAGATGTATTGTTACCTACCCTTACCACCTGGGGGCAGCCCATCAGGGAATCCAGGATTCAGTTGCAGAGGGAGGTGTTTAGTCCCAGGATCCTTAGCTTAGTGATGAGCTTTGAGGGCACTATGGTGTTGAACGCTGAGCTGTAGTCAATGAATAGCATTCTCACGTATGCGTTCCTTTTGTCCAGGTGGGAAAGGGCAGTGTGGAGTGCAATAGAGATTGCATCATCTGTGGATCTGTTTGAGCGGTATGCATATTGGAGTGGGTCTAGGGTTTCTGGGATAATGATGTTAATGTGAGCCACGGCCAGCCTTTTAAACCACTTCATGGCTACAGAAGTGAGAGCTACGGGTCTGTAGTCATTTAGGCAGGTTACCTTAGTGTTCTTGGGCACAGGGACTACGGTGGTCTGCTTGAAACATGTTGGTATTACAGACTCAATCAGGGACATGTTGAAAATGTCAGTGAAGACACTTGCCAGTTGGTCAGCGCATGCTCGGAGTACACGTCCTGGTAATCCGTCTGGCCCTGTGGCCTTGTGAATGTTGACCTGTTTAAAGATCTTACTCACATCAGCTACGGAGAGCGTGATCACACAGTCGTCCGGAACAGCTGATGCTCTCATGCATGCCTCAGTGTTGCTTGCCTCGAAGCGAGCATAGAAGTAATTTAGCTTGTCTGGTAGGCTCGTGTCACTGGGCAGCTCGCGGCTCTGCTTCCCTTTGTAGTCTGTAATAGTTTGCAGGCCCTGCCACATCCGACGAGCGTCGGAGCCAGTGTAGTATGATTCAATCTTAGTCCTGTATTGGCGCTTTTCCTGTTTGATGGTTCATCTGAGGGCATAGCGGGATTTCTCCTTGAAGGCAGCAGCTCTACCCTTTAGCTCAGTGCGGATGTTGCCTGTAATCCATGGTTTCTGGTTGAGGTATGTACGTACAGTCACTGTGGGGACGACGTCATCGATGCACTTATTGATGAAGCCAGGCAAGCTCAATCAAGCCCAGATACAGTATTTGAACCTAGGTCTGGTGGAATTGTAGATGATAATTACTTTTCTTCTTCATTGGTGCATGAGCTCATCAGGTATGTGTGGTCTGTTCAGGAGGTTCTGTATTGAGGCTCTGGGGGGTTCAGGGTAGAGGCTCTGGGGGGGTTCAGGGTAGAGGCTCTGGGGGGTTCAGGGTAGAGGCTCTGGGGGGTTCAGGGTAGAGGCTCTGGGGGGTTCAGGGTAGAGACTCTGGGGGGTTCAGGGTAGAGGCTCTGGGGGGTTCAGGGTAGAGACTCTGGGGGGTTCAGGGTAGAGACTCTGGGGGGTTCAGGGTAGAGACTCTGGGGGGTTCAGGGTAGAGACTCTGGGGGGTTCAGGGTAGAGACTCTGGGGGGTTCTGGGTAGAGGCTCTGGGGGGTTCTGGGTAGAGGCTCTGGGGGGGTTCTGGATAGAGGCTCTAGGGGGGTTCTGGGTAGAGGCTCTAGGGGGTTCTGGGTAGAGACTGGCCATGTGCCCCTTCTAATGGCCCAGTTAGCAACACTACAGACTGGGGCATGCTGGTAGTTGGATGCCTGGGGGCTGGGGCTAAAATGTGGGAAGGGAGGATCCAGGTTGGTTCCAACTGCAGCCGATTCATAGGAAACCATAAATATAATATAGACCTCTAAGGTTAACTTAGGCTCTAGAGCCCCAATTCCCGGCCCGTCATTAAAAGTTGCATGTGCATATCAGAAGAAAGTTTGTTTACATAGAAGTGGATACGATCATAACTTCAAATGCAGCTTGTGCAAGTTAACAAACACGTAATCAGATGGTTATCGTCTACTACATGGCAGATGTCAGAGGATTGATTACCTAGCAAGCTAGCAAGCCAGTGAGACAAGGTAAAATATGCCAAATAGAGGTAGATAAAGCCAGAAGAATCACTATCCTGCTATAGAGGATTGATGGTAAACAGAAAATGGCTCAATAAACAAACTCGTGAACTCATCACTTTTACGGGTGAGGTTTTACAGATATCCACTCCATACACCATTTCCATACACTTATATTTATCAGTGTGATAATTATAAGTGCAACCACTCATTTATTTTTATTTTATTTAACTAGGCAGGTCAGTTAAGAACAAATTCTTATTTACAATGACGGCCTACACCGTGCAAACTCGGATGATGCTGGGCCAATTGTGCGCCGCCCTATGGGACTCCCAATCACGGCCAGTTGTGATACAGCCTGGAATCGAACCAGGGTGTCTGTAGTGACACCTCTAGCACTGAGATGCAGTGCCTTAGAACGCTGCGCCACTTGGGAGCCCAATATAAAGCCTAATATAAATAACAAATCATAACAATTTCTCTACGGTGTTGGCTGTTGAGAATGTCCACATCTGAGTGAATTTCTCCAAAGCACTGCAGATCCCTCCCAATGCTCTGATTGGACCTACTGGTACTATAGGTGATATCACTTCCACTGCACGGCAAAGTTCACTAGCCGATTGTCTGTCTGTCTGGATTGAGAGGAGATCCAACAGGGGCCATGTGAGTGACATCTGCAGAACACCATATCTTGCTCTAGCAAAATAACAACAGCCGTCTCCTCTGCAAATTATATCTGGTCTCCCTCCCTCTCTTCCCTCTCCCACACAAACACCCAGTGCGTGTCTATCTCTGCAGCCGTGCTGCTGATTCCATTAGCTCTAACGTGGTTTATTCCACATCAGCATCGATGTGCTGGGAGGCCAGTCAAGGAGTGACCTGCTGGGAAGTCAGCTGTCAGACTGAGAGCATGAAGCTCTCAACATAAACCAGACCTGGTCTGGGGAGAGGAGACAACACCCGACCTGACATAACACCCCACCAGACAACAAACAGAGATGAGGAGAGAGAACAAGATTGTGTGTGTGTGTGTGTGTGTGTGTGTGTGTGTGTGTGTGTGTGTGATGCCAATTACTGTACAGTGTGGAGAGATATTTCATTCTATTCTGTTCTACTGAATCATTCTATTGAATCATTCTATCGAAGACTCAATAAGCAAACAATTACAGGACTGGAACACGATAAACTAAATCACAGGCCCCCAGATACACACGGAAATTCGATAAGCAGGAAACAGGTAAAGGAGCAAATAGACCAACCGGATACGGTACCGGTCCATTTCTCACAATGACCAAGTACCATGCAGGAAATAACACAACAATATTTCATTGATTAAGTTTCTTTGAATCAAAAACAGTAATCATTAGTTATCATATGGGCTCCTTAAAATGTTGAGGTCTTCTCAAAATAGTGTTTAGTTGAAAAGGAACTAGTACATGACTGAATTTACTGTATTGCTGATCTATCAGACTTACTGTTCAAAATAGGGTTAGGGTTATCCCATCTGTCAGAAGAGAGAGAGAGAGAGAGAGAGAGAAAAGAGCATTTTGATTATTAACGGCTGGTGTTCGCTGCGTAGCTATAAAACCCTACACACACAGGCTGTCACACACACACACACACAAACACACACACAGGCTGTCACACACACACAAACACACACACAGGCTGTCACACACACGTGCTGTCGGACACATACATGCCCTCACACATACACACACGCTCTCTCACACACATAGTTGCTCTCTCTTGCACACTCACATCTGCACAACTCATGAGCGAAGACGGGGAAGCCCATTTGTCATTGCCCTCCTGCAGCGCTTCTCTCCTGCCTGCAGGACTATAGTAACAGAGCCTCCTGCAGCACTCCTCTCCTGCCTGCAGGACTGTAGTAACAGAGCCTCCTGCAGCGCTCCTCTCCTGCCTGCAGGACTGTAGTAACAGAGCTTTGCCCCTAGGAATGAATGTGGACCAAAGGGAGAGTTGTCTGCATGCGAGAGGAGCCTAGTCTCAACATGAGCCTTCCACAAAAAGGTGTTGGGAACTTTTCATGAACACCGCAAACTTTGAACTGTCACATTGTAGCCTGTCCTTCCCTGTCTGGGCTGCAAATGGCATTCCTCCATGTCAGGGAGAAGAATTCATTCAT
>JAKYLM010000363.1:0-35964 GCA_023634145.1 Thymallus thymallus
TATAGTATTATGTAATGTATCACAGGGTCCAAGACAGAATGTGTTAATCATTATATAGTATTATGTAATGTATCACAGGGTCCAAGACACAGAATGTTTTAATCATTATATAGTATTATGTAATGTATCACAGGGTCCAAGACAGAATGTGTTAATCATTATATAGTATTATAGTAATGTATCACAGGGTCCAAGACAGAATGTGTTAATCATTATATAGTATTATGTAATGTATCACAGGGTCCAAGACAGAATGTGTTAATCATTATATAGTATTATGTAATGTATCACAGGGTCCAAGACAGAATGTGTTAATCATTATATAGTATTATGTAATGTATCACAGGGTCCAAGACAGAATGTGTTAATCATTATATAGTATTATGTAATGTATCACAGGGTCCAAGACAGAATGTGTTAATCATTATATAGTATTATGTAATGTATCACAGGGTCCAAGACAGAATGTGTTAATCATTATATAGTATTATATAATGTATCACAGGGTCCAAGACAGAATGTGTTAATCATTATATAGTATTATGTAATGTATCACAGGGTCCAAGACAGAATGTGTTAATCATTATATAGTATTATGTAATGTATCACAGGGTCCAAGACACAGAATGTTTTAATCATTATATAGTATTATGTAATGTATCACAGGGTCCAAGACAGAGAATGTGTTAATCATTATATAGTATTATGTAATGTATCACTGGGTCAAGACACAGAATGTGTTAATCATTATATAGTATTATGTAATGTATCACAGGGTCCAAGACAGAATGTGTTAATCATTATATAGTATTATGTAATGTATCACAGGGTCCAAGACAGAATGTGTTAATCATTATATAGTATTATGTAATGTATCACTGGGTTCAAGACACAGAATGTGTTAATCATTATATAGTATTATATAATGTATCACAGGGTCCAAGACAGAATGTGTTAATCATTATATAGTATTATGTAATGTATCACAGGGTCCAAGACAGAATGTGTTAATCATTATATAGTATTATGTAATGTATCACAGGGTCCAAGACACAGAATGTTTTAATCATTATATAGTATTATGTAATGTATCACAGGGTCCAAGACAGAGAATGTGTTAATCATTATATAGTATTATGTAATGTATCACTGGGTTCAAGACACAGAATGTGTTAATCATTATATAGTATTATGTAATGTATCACAGGGTCCAAGACAGAATGTGTTAATCATTATATAGTATTATATAATGTATCACAGGGTCCAAGACAGAATGTGTTAATCATTATATAGTATTATGTAATGTATCACAGGGTCCAAGACAGAATGTGTTAATCATTATATAGTATTATGTAATGTATCACAGGGTCCAAGACACAGAATGTTTTAATCATTATATAGTATTATGTAATGTATCACAGGGTCCAAGACAGAGAATGTGTTAATCATTATATAGTATTATGTAATGTATCACTGGGTCCAAGACACAGAATGTGTTAATCATTATATAGTATTATGTAATGTATCACAGGGTCCAAGACAGAATGTGTTAATCATTATATAGTATTATGTAATGTATCACAGGGTCCAAGACACAGAATGTTTTAATCATTATATAGTATTATGTAATGTATCACAGGGTCCAAGACAGAATGTGTTAATCATTATATAGTATTATATAATGTATCACAGGGTCCAAGACACAGAATGTGTTAATCATTATATAGTATTATGTAATGTATCACAGGGTCCAAGACAGAGAATGTGTTAATCATTATATAGTATTATGTAATGTATCACTGGGTCCAAGACAGAATGTGTTAATCATTATATAGTATTATGTAATGTATCACTGGGTTCAAGACACAGAATGTGTTAATCATTATATAGTATTATGTAATGTATCACAGGGTCCAAGACAGAATGTGTTAATCATTATATAGTATTATATAATGTATCACAGGGTCCAAGACAGAATGTGTTAATCATTATATAGTATTATGTAATGTATCACAGGGTCCAAGACAGAATGTGTTAATCATTATATAGTATTATGTAATGTATCACAGGGTCCAAGACACAGAATGTTTTAATCATTATATAGTATTATGTAATGTATCACAGGGTCCAAGACAGAGAATGTGTTAATCATTATATAGTATTATGTAATGTATCACTGGGTCCAAGACACAGAATGTGTTAATCATTATATAGTATTATGTAATGTATCACAGGGTCCAAGACACAGAATGTTTTAATCATTATATAGTATTATGTAATGTATCACAGGGTCCAAGACAGAATGTGTTAATCATTATATAGTATTATATAATGTATCACAGGGTCCAAGACACAGAATGTGTTAATCATTATATAGTATTATGTAATGTATCACAGGGTCCAAGACAGAATGTGTTAATCATTATATAGTATTATGTAATGTATCACAGGGTCCAAGACACAGAATGTTTTAATCATTATATAGTATTATGTAATGTATCACAGGGTCCAAGACAGAATGTGTTAATCATTATATAGTATTATGTAATGTATCACAGGGTCCAAGACAGAATGTGTTAATCATTATATAGTATTATGTAATGTATCACAGGGTCCAAGACAGAATGTGTTAATCATTATATAGTATTATGTAATGTATCACTGGGTCCAAGACAGAATGTGTTAATCATTATATAGTATTATGTAATGTATCACAGGGTCCAAGACAGAATGTGTTAATCATTATATAGTATTATGTAATGTATCACAGGGTCCAAGACACAGAATGTGTTAATCATTATATAGTATTATGTAATGTATCACTGGGTCCAAGACAGAATGTGTTAATCATTATATAGTATTATGTAATGTATCACAGGGTCCAAGACAGAATGTGTTAATCATTATATAGTATTATGTAATGTATCACAGGGTCCAAGACAGAATGTGTTAATCATTATATAGTATTATGTAATGTATCACTGGGTTCAAGACACAGAATGTGTTAATCATTATATAGTATTATATAATGTATCACAGGGTCCAAGACAGAATGTGTTAATCATTATATAGTATTATGTAATGTATCACAGGGTCCAAGACAGAATGTGTTAATCATTATATAGTATTATGTAATGTATCACAGGGTCCAAGACAGAATGTGTTAATCATTATATAGTATTATGTAATGTATCACAGGGTCCAAGATACAGAATGTTTTAATCATTATATAGTATTATGTAATGTATCACAGGGTCCAAGACAGAATGTGTTAATCATTATATAGTATTATGTAATGTATCACAGGGTCCAAGACAGAATGTGTTAATCATTATATAGTATTATGTAATGTATCACAGGGTCCAAGACAGAATGTGTTAATCATTATATAGTATTATGTAATGTATCACAGGGTCCAAGACACAGAATGTTTTAATCATTATATAGTATTATGTAATGTATCACAGGGTCCAAGACAGAGAATGTGTTAATCATTATATAGTATTATGTAATGTATCACTGGGTTCAAGACACAGAATGTGTTAATCATTATATAGTATTATGTAATGTATCACAGGGTCCAAGACAGAATGTGTTAATCATTATATAGTATTATATAATGTATCACAGGGTCCAAGACAGAATGTGTTAATCATTATATAGTATTATGTAATGTATCACAGGGTCCAAGACAGAATGTGTTAATCATTATATAGTATTATGTAATGTATCACAGGGTCCAAGACACAGAATGTTTTAATCATTATATAGTATTATGTAATGTATCACAGGGTCCAAGACAGAGAATGTGTTAATCATTATATAGTATTATGTAATGTATCACTGGGTCCAAGACACAGAATGTGTTAATCATTATATAGTATTATGTAATGTATCACAGGGTTCAAGACAGAATGTGTTAATCATTATATAGTATTATGTAATGTATCACAGGGTCCAAGACACAGAATGTTTTAATCATTATATAGTATTATGTAATGTATCACAGGGTCCAAGACAGAATGTGTTAATCATTATATAGTATTATATAATGTATCACAGGGTCCAAGACACAGAATGTGTTAATCATTATATAGTATTATGTAATGTATCACAGGGTCCAAGACAGAATGTGTTAATCATTATATAGTATTATGTAATGTATCACTGGGTTCAAGACACAGAATGTGTTAATCATTATATAGTATTATGTAATGTATCACAGGGTCCAAGACAGAATGTGTTAATCATTATATAGTATTATATAATGTATCACAGGGTCCAAGACAGAATGTGTTAATCATTATATAGTATTATGTAATGTATCACAGGGTCCAAGACAGAATGTTTTAATCATTATATAGTATTATGTAATGTATCACAGGGTCCAAGACACAGAATGTTTTAATCATTATATAGTATTATGTAATGTATCACAGGGTCCAAGACAGAGAATGTGTTAATCATTATATAGTATTATGTAATGTATCACTGGGTCCAAGACACAGAATGTGTTAATCATTATATAGTATTATGTAATGTATCACAGGGTCCAAGACAGAATGTGTTAATCATTATATAGTATTATGTAATGTATCACAGGGTCCAAGACACAGAATGTTTTAATCATTATATAGTATTATGTAATGTATCACAGGGTCCAAGACAGAATGTGTTAATCATTATATAGTATTATATAATGTATCACAGGGTCCAAGACACAGAATGTGTTAATCATTATATAGTATTATGTAATGTATCACAGGGTCCAAGACAGAATGTGTTAATCATTATATAGTATTATGTAATGTATCACAGGGTCCAAGACACAGAATGTTTTAATCATTATATAGTATTATGTAATGTATCACAGGGTCCAAGACAGAATGTGTTAATCATTATATAGTATTATGTAATGTATCACAGGGTCCAAGACAGAATGTGTTAATCATTATATAGTATTATGTAATGTATCACAGGGTCCAAGACAGAATGTGTTAATCATTATATAGTATTATGTAATGTATCACAGGGTCCAAGACACAGAATGTGTTAATCATTATATAGTATTATGTAATGTATCACTGGGTCCAAGACAGAATGTGTTAATCATTATATAGTATTATGTAATGTATCACAGGGTCCAAGACAGAATGTGTTAATCATTATATAGTATTATGTAATGTATCACAGGGTCCAAGACAGAATGTGTTAATCATTATATAGTATTATGTAATGTATCACAGGGTCCAAGACAGAATGTGTTAATCATTATATAGTATTATGTAATGTATCACAGGGTCCAAGACAGAATGTGTTAATCATTATATAGTATTATGTAATGTATCACAGGGTCCAAGACAGAATGTGTTAATCATTATATAGTATTATGTAATGTATCACAGGGTCCAAGACACAGAATGTGTTAATCATTATATAGTATTATGTAATGTATCACAGGGTCCAAGACAGAATGTGTTAATCATTATATAGTATTATGTAATGTATCACAGGGTCCAAGACAGAATGTGTTAATCATTATATAGTATTATGTAATGTATCACAGGGTCCAAGACAGAATGTGTTAATCATTATATAGTATTATGTAATGTATCACAGGGTCCAAGACAGAATGTGTTAATCATTATATAGTATTATGTAATGTATCACTGGGTCCAAGACACAGAATGTGTTAATCATTATATAGTATTATGTAATGTATCACAGGGTCCAAGACAGAATGTGTTAATCATTATATAGTATTATGTAATGTATCACAGGGTCCAAGTAGAATGTGTTAATCATTATATAGTATTATGTAATGTATCACAGGGTCCAAGACAGAATGTGTTAATCATTATATAGTATTATGTAATGTATCACAGGGTCCAAGACAGAATGTGTTAATCATTATATAGTATTATGTAATGTATCACTGGGTCCAAGACACAGAATGTGTTAATCATTATATAGTATTATATAATGTATCACAGGGTCCAAGACAGAATGTGTTAATCATTATATAGTATTATGTAATGTATCACAGGGTCCAAGACAGAATGTGTTAATCATTATATAGTATTATGTAATGTATCACTGGGTCCAAGACACAGAATGTGTTAATCATTATATAGTATTATGTAATGTATCACAGGGTCCAAGACAGAATGTGTTAATCATTATATAGTATTATGTAATGTATCACAGGGTCCAAGACAGAATGTGTTAATCATTATATAGTATTATGTAATGTATCACTGGGTCCAAGACACAGAATGTGTTAATCATTATATAGTATTATGTAATGTATCACAGGGTCCAAGACAGAATGTGTTAATCATTATATAGTATTATGTAATGTATCACAGGGTCCAAGACAGAATGTGTTAATCATTATATAGTATTATGTAATGTATCACAGGGTCCAAGACAGAATGTGTTAATCATTATATAGTATTATGTAATGTATCACAGGGTCCAAGACAGAATGTGTTAATCATTATATAGTATTATGTAATGTATCACAGGGTCCAAGACAGAATGTGTTAATCATTATATAGTATTATGTAATGTATCACAGGGTCCAAGACAGAATGTGTTAATCATTATATAGTATTATGTAATGTATCACAGGGTCCAAGACACAGAATGAGTTAATCATTATATAGTATTATGTAATGTATCACAGGGTCCAAGACACAGAATGTGTTAATCATTATATAGTATTATGTAATGTATCACTGGGTCCAAGACACAGAATGTGTTAATCATTATATAGTATTATGTAATGTATCACAGGGTCCAAGACACAGAATGTGTTAATCATTATATAGTATTATGTAATGTATCACAGGGTTCCAAGACACAGAATGTGTTAATCATTATATAGTATTATGTAATGTATCACTGGGTCCAAGACACAGAATGTGTTAATCATTATATATTATTATGTAATGTATCACAGGGTCCAAGACAGAATGTGTTAATCATTATATAGTATTATGTAATGTATCACTGGGTCCAAGACAGAATGTGTTAATCATTATATAGTATTATGTAATGTAGCACTGGGTCCAAGACAGAATGTGTTAATCATTATATAGTATTATGTAATGTATCACAGGGTCCAAGACACAGAATGTGTTAATCATTATATAGTATTATATAAGGTATCACAGGGTCCAAGACACAGAATGTGTTAATCATTATATAGTATTATGTAATGTATCACAGGGTCCAAGACACAGAATGTGTTAATCATTATATAGTATTATGTAATGTATCACAGGGTCCAAGACACAGAATGTGTTAATGATTATATAGTATTATGTAATGTATCACAGGGTCCAAGACACAGAATGTGTTAATCATTATATAGTATTATGTAATGTATCACAGGGTCCAAGACAGAGAATGTGTTAATCATTATATAGTATTATGTAATGTATCACAGGGTCCAAGACAGAGAATGTGTTAATCATTATATAGTATTATGTAATGTATCACTGGGTCCAAGACACAGAATGTGTTAATCATTATATAGTATTATGTAATGTATCACTGGGTCCAAGACACAGAATGGGTTAATCATTATATAGTATTATGTAATGTATCACAGGGTCCAAGACAGAGAATGTGTTAATCATTATATAGTATTATGTAATGTATCACAGGGTCCAAGACAGAATGTGTTAATCATTATATAGTATTATGTAATGTATCACAGGGTCCAAGACAGAGAATGTGTTAATCATTATATAGTATTATGTAATGTATCACAGGGTCCAAGACAGAGAATGTGTTAATCATTATATAGTATTATGTAATGCATCACAGGGTCCAAGACAGAGAATGTGTTAATCATTATATAGTATTATGTAATGTATCACAGGGTCCAAGACAGAATGTGTTAATCATTATATAGTATTATGTAATGTATCACAGGGTCCAAGACAGAATGTGTTAATCATTATATAGTATTATGTAATGTATCACAGGGTCCAAGACACAGAATGTGTTAATCATTATATAGTATTATGTAATGTATCACAGGGTCCAAGACAGAATGTGTTAATCATTATATAGTATTATGTAATGTATCACAGGGTCCAAGACAGAATGTGTTAATCATTATATAGTATTATGTAATGTATCACAGGGTCCAAGACAGCATGTGTTAATCATTATATAGTATTATGTAATATATCACAGGGTCCAAGACACAGAATGTTTTAATCATTATATAGTATTATGTAATGTATCACAGGGTCCAAGACACAGAATGTGTTAATCATTATATAGTATTATGTAATGTATCACAGGGTCCAAGACAGAATGTGTTAATCATTATATAGTATTATGTAATGTATCACAGGGTCCAAGACAGAATGTGTTAATCATTATATAGTATTATGTAATGTATCACAGGGTCCAAGACAGAATGTGTTAATCATTATATAGTATTATGTAATGTATCACAGGGTTCAAGACACAGAATGTGTTAATCATTATATAGTTTTATGTAATGTATCACAGGGTCCAAGACACAGAATGTGTTAATCATTATATAGTATTATGTAATGTATCACAAGGTCCAAGACAGAATGTGTTAATCATTATATAGTATTATGTAATGTATCACAGGGTCCAAGACATAATGTGTTAATCATTATATAGTATTATGTAATGTATCACAGGGTCCAAGACACATAATGTGTTAATCATTATATAGTATTATGTAATGTATCACAGGGTCCAAGACAGAATGTGTTAATCATTATATAGTATTATGTAATGTATCACTGGGTCCAAGACACAGAATGTGTTAATCATTATATTGTATTATGTAATGTATCACTGGGTCCAAGACACAGAATGTGTTAATCATTATATAGTATTATGTAATGTATCACTGGGTCCAAGACACAGAATGTGTTAATCATTATATAGTATTATGTAATGTATCACTGGGTCCAAGACACAGAATGTGTTAATCATTATATAGTATTATGTAATGTATCACAGGGTCCAAGACAGAATGTGTTAATCATTATATAGTATTATGTAATGTATCACTGGGTCCAAGACACAGAATGTGTTAATCATTATATAGTATTATGTAATGAATCACTGGGTCCAAGACACAGAATGTGTTAATCATTATATAGTATTATGTAATGTATCACAGGGTCCAAGACAGAATGTGTTAATCATTATATAGTATTATGTAATGTATCACTGGGTCCAAGACACAGAATGTGTTAATCATTATATAGTATTATGTAATGTATCACTGGGTCCAAGACACAGAATGTGTTAATCATTATATAGTATTATGTAATGTATCACTGGGTCCAAGACACAGAATGTGTTAATCATTATATAGTATTATGTAATGTATCACTGGGTTCAAGACACAGAATGTGTTAATCATTATATAGTATTATGTAATGTATCACAGGGTCCAAGACAGAATGTGTTAATCATTATATAGTATTATGTAATGTATCACAGGGTCCAAGACACAGAATGTTTTAATCATTATATAGTATTATGTAATGTATCACAGGGTCCAAGACACAGAATGTGTTAATCATTAAATAGTCACGTAATTTAAGGTTCCAGCCAACAAGGTCTGAGCCAACGAGGTGTGGAGAGACTGTCTGCGCCCCAATTAGCACCCTATTCCCAATATAGTAACCTGGGCCCTGGTCAGAAGTAGTACACTATATAAGGAAAATGATGCCATTTGGGAGCAGCCACAGACTGCCTCTTTGGTCAAGAATATCTTATTGTATTGAGCTGAAAATTGCCTATTAACATTAGCATAAGCATCAGCTGCAGGTATGGGTGTGGTTGGAGGTGTGTCCTGCAAGACCATGGCTTGAGATAGAGCCTTGAGGGGTTTCCTCTGCTGGATTATACAGTATCATCTTTGGATCACTAGACTTCCATTTAAGCACTCAACCAAAACTAAGGTTTTCAGAAACCTTTCAGATTGCTTTATGTACCTTTGACTCTTAGTTGATACGTAGATCAAACCATTGTGTTGACTCACTGAGCTGAAGTCTAGCCATTCATTACCTGCATAAGTCTTCAGTTCTTAGTTACTTGAAAGAGATTCTCAGTTACAGATGTGGTTTAAATTCATCCTATTTGTATTTATTATGGATCCCCATTAGTTCCTGGCAAGGCAGCAGCTACTCTTCCTGGGGTTTATTATTGATCCCCATTAGGTCCTGCCAAGGCAGCAGCTACTCTTCCTGGGGTTTATTATGGATCCCCATTAGTTCCTGCCAAGGCAGCAGCTACTCTTCCTGGGGTTTATTATTGATCCCCATTAGGTCCTGCCAAGGCAGCAGCTACTCTTCCTGGGGTTTATTATGGATCCCCATTAGTTCCTGTCAAGGCAGCAGCTACTCTTCCTGGGGTTTATTATGGATCCCCATTAGTTCCTGCCAAGGCAGCAGCTATTCTTCCTGGGGTTTATTATGGATCCCCATTAGTTCCTGTCAAGGCAGCAGCTACTCTTCCTGGGGTTTATTATGGATCCCCATTAGTTCCTGTCAAGGCAGCAGCTACTCTTCCTGGGGTTTATTATGGATCCCCATTAGTTCCTGCCAAGGCAGCAGCTACTCTTCCTGGGGTTTATTATGGATCCCCATTAGTTCCTGCCAAGGCAGCAGCTACTCTTCCAGGGGTTTATTATGGATCCCCATTAGTTCCTGTCAAGGCAGCAGCTACTCTTCCTGGGGTTTATTATGGAACCCCATTAGTTCCTGCCAAGGCAGCAGCTACTCTTCCTGGGGTTTATTATGGATCCCCATTAGTTCCTGTCAAGGCAGCAGCTACTCTTCCTGGGGTTTATTATGGATCCCCATTAGTTCCTGCCAAGGCAGCAGATACTCTTCCTGGGGTTTATTATGGATCCCCATTAGTTCCTGTCAAGGCAGCAGCTACTCTTCCTGGGGTTTATTATGGATCCCCATTAGTTCCTGTCAAGGCAGCAGCTACTCTTCCTGGGGTTTATTATGGATCCCCATTAGTTCCTGCCAAGGCAGCAGCTACTCTTCCTGGGGTTTATTATGGATCCCCATTAGTTCCTGCCAAGGCAGCAGCTACTCTTCCTGGGGTTTATTATGGATCCCCATTAGTTCCTGCCAAGGCAGCAGCTACTCTTCCAGGGGTTTATTATGGATCCCCATTAGTTCCTGTCAAGGCAGCAGCTACTCTTCCTGGGGTTTATTATGGATCCCCATTAGTTCCTGCCAAGGCAGCAGCTACTCTTCCTGGGGTTTATTATGGATCCCCATTAGTTCCTGTCAAGGCAGCAGCTACTCTTCCTGGGGTTTATTATGGATCCCCATTAGTTCCTGCCAAGGCAGCAGCTACTCTTCCTGGGGTTTATTATGGATCCCCATTAGTTCCTGCCAAGGCAGCAGATACTCTTCCTGGGGTTTATTATGGATCCCCATTAGTTCCTGTCAAGGCAGCAGCTACTCTTCCTGGGGTTTATTATGGATCCCCATTAGTTCCTGCCAAGGCAGCAGATACTCTTCCTGGGGTTTATTATGGATCCCCATTAGTTCCTGTCAAGGCAGCAGCTACTCTTCCTGGGGTTTATTATGGATCCCCATTAGTTCCTGTCAAGGCAGCAGCTACTCTGTTATCCTGTGTGTGTATTTATTAGTCTCTTCACTGTCCCTGTTGTTCCATAAGGTGTATTTTTATCTGCTTTTTTAATCTGATTCTACTGCTTGCATCAGTTACCTGATGTGGAATAGAGTTCCATGTATTCATGGCTCTATGTAGTACTGTGTTCCTCCCATAGTCTGTTCTGGACTTGGGGACTATGAAGAGACCTCTGGTGGCGTATCTTGTGGGGTATGCATGGGTTTTTCTGTGTGCTAGTAGTTTAAACAGAAAGTTTGGTGATTTCAACATGTTAATACCTCTAACAAATACAAGTAGTGATGAAGTCAAACTCTCCTCCACTTTGAGCCTGGAGAGATTGACATGCATATTATTAATGTTAGCTCTCTGTGTACATCCAAGGACAAGCCGTGCTTCCTCTGAGCTAATTGCAATTTTCCTATGTCCTATTTTACAGGCGGCAGGTAGCCTAGCGGTTAGAGCGTTGGGCCAGTAACTGAAAAAAATCTCAAATTCTTATGTACAATGACGGCCTACCTACAGGTGCAGTCCCTGGAGCAAATTAGGGTTAAGTGCCTTGCTCAAGGACACATCGACAGGTTTTTCACCTTGTCGGCTCGAACCAGCAACCGGTGGTTACAGTGTTGATGGTTCTGTAGGTCTAGCTCCACACTACCAGACTAGTCAACAGTGTTGATGGTTCTGTAGGTTTATCTCCACACTACCAGACTAGTCAACAGTGTTGATGGTTCTGTAGGTCTATCTCCACACTACCAGACTAGTCAACAGTGTTGATGGTTCTGTAGGTCTATCTCCACACTACCAGACTAGTCAACAGTGTTGATGGTAGTGTAGGTCTGTAGACCGTAGGGCTCTAGACTATGTAGAGAACAGCGTGCCATGTGGGATGCATCCAAACACTTAGTGAAAGAAGTCAGATTGCTGAAGTGTTGAACCTCTTAATTTGGAGATGGCTGTGACATTGATTTCCTTAATGATGCTTGACTGACCATAACTCTTATTGGATGTGAGGACTGAGACTTACTGATATGTGTGGGCCTTCCTTTCACTGATAATAAGTCTGTTAGCTGCAACATGATACAACCAGGACAGAAACCACCCTAACCCTGTGACACATACACACACACACACACACACATATACTCACACTCACGCACGCACAAACACACACACACACACACACACACTCACTCACACACGCACACTTGCACACTCACACGCATGCACACACAGACACACACACAAGCACACACATGCACACACCTACTGTAACAGTATCTCCTGTCTGTCTGTTATTATAGGTGATTAAGAGAAACAGAACATCTGAATGCCCTGTAATCACTGTTGTTCTGTTTCCACTTCATTCACATTTATTATAAATGGATGATTCATTAGTGTGGATTAGGATTCATTCAGCTGAGTGTAACTGGAGCATCTAGATTATTATACTGGACCGGAACAAAACCCTGTTGGGATGGGTTTCTTTACTGGCATCTTCTGGAACAACACAATGAACAATGGTTCCATTCCTAATAGCAGCCCATTCTCTATACAGGAGAGGGAGTCTGATTGAGACGCAGCCCATTCTCTATACAGGAGAGGGAGTCTGATTGAGACGCAGCCCATTCTCTATACAGGAGAGGGAGTCTGATTGAGACGCAGCCCATTCTCTATACAGTGCTCTCCAAAAGGAGAGGGAAGGCCTACATAATTCTGATTGAGACGCAGCCCATGCAAAAAAACTAATATTTCTGGGGATTGTTGTATTATGTTACTTAGATTGATGAATGGGTGCACCAATATACTTCAGGATTTAATATGATGTAAGCACTGGACTCTGACCGAACTTTATCAAATCACAATGATGGTGAATCTAGAAGGGTGAATTCCTATTGGGCCAAGTCCTATATAAACACACCCATTATGACTACCTCTCATGTTTAACTGTTTTGCCTTGTTGAGACTAATGGAGGGATTTGTCTGAGAGGTGTGGGTGATAAGTGTGTTAACGGACGTGCCGGGAGGTGGGTGTTGGTGGGAGGTGTGTGGGTGTGTCTTCCCTGGCTGTTAGCTGGCGGTGATGAATTGGCTGCATGCTTGAACCCAAAGGTTGGCAAATTAACAGTTAATTAGTGTGTGATAGATGTCAGGGCAGTGAGTATGTGCATGTGTGTGTGTGTGTGTGGTAGCCAGCTCCCTATCTATCCAGGATCTAGCGAGGCAAGTGTTTATGTGCTGGTAACAAGTGTCGGAGCAGACTTATGTCTGTGTTCTGTCAGCAGCGATCGCTCTCAGATGTTACCCCCCCCACCCCACCCCCTCCAGTCTTGCCTCCATTTACTCCTGCACCACCCCCTATGACCTCCCCCTCCCCTCCCCTCCTCCTGCTCCACCCCCTATGGCCTGCCTCTCCCCTCCCCTCCCCTCCCACCTCCTCCACCCCCTATGGCCTGCCCCTCCCCTCCCCTCCCCTCCTCCTGCTCTACCCCCTATGGCCTGCCTCTCCCCTCCCCTCTGCTCCACCCCCTATGGCCTGCCCCTCCCCTGCCCCACTCCCTTTTGCCATGTATTTTAAGATATTGTCCTGCTGAAAGGTAAATCTATCTTCCAGTGTTTGATGGAAAGCAGACTGAACCAGTTTTTCCTCTAGGATTGTGCCTGTGCCATTCTGTTTCTTTTTATACTGGAAAAACTCCCCAGTCCTTAACGATGACAAGCATACCCATAACATGATGCAGCACCACTATACCCATAACATGATGCAGCCTCCACCATACCCATAACATGATGCAGACACCACCATACCATAACATGATGCAGCCGCCACCATACCCATAACATGATGCAGCCTCCACTAGACCCATAACATGATGCAGCACCACCATACCCATAACATGATGCAGCCTCCACCATACCCATAACATGATGCAGCACCACCATACCCATAACATGATGCAGCCTCCACTAGACCCATAACATGATGCAGCCTCCACCATACCCATAACATGATGCAGCAGCCTCCACCATACCCATAACATGATGCAGCCTCCACTAGACCCATAACATGATGCAGCCTCCACTAGACCCATAACATGATGCAGCCTCCACCATACCCATAACATGATGCAGCAGCCTCCACCATACCCATAACATGATGCAGCCACCACCATACCCATAACATGATGCAGCCTCCACTAGACCCATAACATGATGCAGCCTCCACTAGACCCATAACATGATGCAGCAGCCTCCACCATACCCATAACATGATGCAGCAGCCTCCACCATACCCATAACATGATGCAGACACCACCATACCCATAACATGATGCAGCACCACTATACCCATAACATGATGCAGCCTCCACCATACCATAACATGATGCAGCCTCCACCATACCCATAACATGATGCAGCCTCCACCATACCATAACATGATGCAGCCTCCACCATACCATAACATGATGCAGCCTCCACCATACCCATAACATGATGCAGCCTCCACCATACCCATAACATGATGCAGCACCACCATACCATAACATGATGCAGCACCACCATACCCATAACATGATGCAGCCACCACCATACCCATAACATGATGCAGCCTCCACTAGACCCATAACATGATGCAGCCTCCACCATACCCATAACATGATGCAGCAGCCTCCACCATACCCATAACATGATGCAGACACCACCATACCCATAACATGATGCAGCCTCCACCATACCCATAACATGATGCAGCCTCCACCATACCATAACATGATGCAGCCTCCACCATACCATAACATGATGCAGCCTCCACCATACCCATAACATGATGCAGCCTCCACCATACCATAACATGATGCAGCCTCCACCATACCATAACATGATGCAGCCTCCACCATACTCATAACATGATGCAGCCTCCACCATACCCATAACATGATGCAGCACCACCATACCATAACATGATGCAGCACCACCATACCCATAACATGATGCAGCCACCACCATACCCATAACATGATGCAGCCTCCACTAGACCCATAACATGATGCAGCCTCCACAATACCCATAACATGATGCAGCAGCCTCCACCATACCCATAACATGATGCAGCCTCCACCATACCATAACATGATGCAGCCTCCACCATACCATAACATGATGCAGCACCACCATACCATAACATGATGCAGCCACCACCATACCCATAACATGATGCAGCCACCACCATACCCATAACATGATGCAGCCTCCACCATACCATAACATGATGCAGCCACCACCATACCATAACATGATGCAGCCTCCAACATACCTATAACATGATGCAGCTGTTTTATATGTAATGTAATGGTGGTATTATACATGTTGTATTGTAGATATGTAGTGGTGTAATAATGTTATATGATGTACTGTTTTATATGTAATGTAATGGTGGTATTATACATGTTGTATTGTAGATATGTAGTGGTGTAATAATGTTATATGATGTACTGTTCTATATGTAATGTAATGGTGGTATTATACATGTTGTATTGTAGATATGTAGTGGTGTAATAATGTTATATGATGTACTGTTTTATATGTAATGTAATGGTGGTATTATACATGTTGTATTGTAGATATGTAGTGGTGTAATAATGTTATATGATGTACTGTTTTATATGTAATGTAATGGTGGTATTATACATGTTGTATTGTAGATATGTAGTGGTGTAATAATGTTATATGATGTACTGTTTTATATGTAATGTAATGGTGGTATTATACATGTTGTATTGTAGATATGTAGTGGTGTAATAATGTTATATGATGTACTGTTCTATATGTAATGTAATGGTGGTATTATACATGTTGTATTGTAGATATGTAGTGGTGTAATAATGTTATATGATGTACTGTTTTATATGTAATGTAATGGTGGTATTATACATGTTGTATTGTAGATATGTAGTGGTGTAATAATGTTATATGATGTACTGTTCTATATGTAATGTAATGGTGGTATTATACATGTTGTATTGTAGATATGTAGTGGTGTAATAATGTTATATGATGTACTGTTCTATATGTAATGTAATGGTGGTATTATACATGTTGTATTGTAGATATGTAGTGGTGTAATAATGTTATATGATGTATTGTTTTATATGTAATGTAATGGTGGTATTATACATGTTGTATTGTAGATATGTAGTGGTGTAATAATGTTATATGATGTACTGTTTTATATGTAATGTAATGCTGGTATTATACATGTTGTATTGTAGATATGTAGTGGTGTAATAATGTTATATGATGTACTGTTTTATATGTAATGTAATGGTGGTATTATACATGTTGTATTGTAGATATGTAGTGGTGTAATAATGTTATATGATGTACTGTTTTATATGTAATGTAATGGTGGTATTATACATGTTGTATTGTAGATATGTAGTGGTGTAATAATGTTATATGATGTACTGTTTTATATGTAATGTAATGGTGGTATTATACATGTTGTATTGTAGATATGTAGAGGTGTAATAATGTTATATGATGTACTGTTTTATATGTAATGTAATGGTGGTATTATACTTGTTGTATTGTAGATATGTAGTGGTGTAATAATGTTATATGATGTACTGTTTTATATGTAATGTAATGGTGGTATTATACATGTTGTATTGTAGATATGTAGTGGTGTAATAATGTTATATGATGTACTGTTTTATATGTAATGTAATGGTGGTATTAAACATGTTGTATTGTGGATATGTAGTGGTGTAATAATGTTATATGATGTACTGTTTTATATGTAATGTAATGGTGGTATTATACATGTTGTATTGTAGATATGTAGTGGTGTAATAATGTTATATGATGTACTGTTTTATATGTAATGTAATGGTGGTATTATACATGTTGTATTGTGGATATGTAGTGGTGTAATAATGTTATATGATGTACTGTTTTATATGTAATGTAATGGTGGTATTATACATGTTGTATTGTAGATATGTAGTGGTGTAATAATGTTATATGATGTACTGTTTTATATGTAATGTAATGGTGGTATTATACATGTTGTATTGTAGATATGTAGTGGTGTAATAATGTTATATGATGTACTGTTTTATATGTAATGTAATGCTGGTATTATACATGTTGTATTGTAGATATGTAGTGGTGTAATAATGTTATATGATGTACTGTTTTATATGTAATTTAATGGTGGTATTATACATGTTGTATTGTAGATATGTAGTGGTGTAATAATGTTATATGATGTACTGTTTTATATGTAATGTAATGGTGGTATTATACATGTTGTATTGTAGATATGTAGTGGTGTAATAATGTTATATGATGTACTGTTTTATATGTAATGTAATGGTGGTATTATACATGTTGTATTGTAGATATGTAGTGGTGTAATAATGTTATATGATGTACTGTTTTATATGTAATGTAATGGTGGTATTATACATGTTGTATTGTAGATATGTAGTGGTGTAATAATGTTATATGATGTACTGTTTTATATGTAATGGTGGTATTATACATGTTGTATTGTAGATATGTAGTGGTGTAATAATGTTATATGATGTACTGTTTTATATGTAATGTAATGGTGGTATTATACATGTTGTATTGTAGATATGTAGTGGTGTAATAATGTTATATGATGTACTGTTTTATATGTAATGTAATGGTGGTATTATACATGTTGTATTGTAGATATGTAGTGGTGTAATAATGTTATATGATGTACTGTTTTATATGTAATGTAATGGTGGTATTATACATTTTGTATTGTAGATATGTAGTGGTGTAATAATGTTATATGATGTACTGTTTTATATGTAATGTAATGGTGGTATTATACAGGTTGTATTGTAGATATGTAGTGGTGTAATAATGTTATATGATGTACTGTTTTATATGTAATGTAATGGTGGTATTATACATGTTGTATTGTAGATATGTAGTGGTGTAATAATGTTATATGATGTACTGTTTTATATGTAATGTAATGGTGGTATTATACATGTTGTATTGTAGATATGTAGTGGTGTAATAATGTTATATGATGTACTGTTTTATATGTAATGTAATGGTGGTATTATACATGTTGTATTGTAGATATGTAGTGGTGTAATAATGTTATATGATGTACTGTTTTATATGTAATGTAATGGTGGTATTATACATGTTGTATTGTAGATATGTAGTGGTGTAATAATGTTATATGATGTACTGTTTTATATGTAATGTAATAGTGGTATTATACATGTTGTATTGTAGATATGTAGTGGTGTAATAATGTTATATGATGTACTGTTCTATATGTAATGTAATGGTGGTATTATACATGTTGTATTGTAGATATGTAGTGGTGTAATAATGTTATATGATGTACTGTTTTATATGTAATGTAATGGTGGTATTATACATGTTGTATTGTAGATATGTAGTGGTGTAATAATGTTATATGATGTACTGTTTTATATGTAATGTAATGGTGGTATTATACATGTTGTATTGTAGATATGTAGTGGTGTAATAATGTTATATGATGTACTGTTCTATATGTAATGTAATGGTGGTATTATACATGTTGTATTGTAGATATGTAGTGGTGTAATAATGTTATATGATGTACTGTTTTATATGTAATGTAATGGTGGTATTATACATGTTGTATTGTAGATATGTAGTGGTGTAATAATGTTATATGATGTACTGTTTTATATGTAATATAATGGTGGTATTATACATGTTGTATTGTAGATATGTAGTGGTGTAATAATGTTATATGATGTACTGTTTTATATGTAATGTAATGGTGGTATTATACATGTTGTATTGTAGATATGTAGTGGTGTAATAATGTTATATGATGTACTGTTCTATATGTAATGTAATGGTGGTATTATACATGTTGTATTGTAGATATGTAGTGGTGTAATAATGTTATATGATGTACTGTTTTATAGGTAATGTAATGGTGGTATTATACATGTTGTATTGTAGATATGTAGTGGTGTAATAATGTTATATGATGTACTGTTCTATATGTAATGTAATGGTGGTATTATACATGTTGTATTGTAGATATGTAGTGGTGTAATAATGTTATATGATGTACTGTTCTATATGTAATGTAATGGTGGTATTATACATGTTGTATTGTAGATATGTAGTGGTGTAATAATGTTATATGATGTAGTGTTTTATATGTAATGTAATGGTGGTATTATACATGTTGTATTGTAGATATGTAGTGGTGTAATAATGTTATATGATTTACTGTTTTATATGTAATGTAATGGTGGTATTATACATGTTGTATTGTAGATATGTAGTGGTGTAATAATGTTATATGATGTACTGTTTTATATGTAATGTAATGGTGGTATTATACATGTTGTATTGTAGATATGTAGTGGTGTAATAATGTTATATGATGTACTGTTTTATATGTAATGTAATGGTGGTATTATACATGTTGTATTGTAGATATGTAGTGGTGTAATAATGTTATATGATGTACTGTTTTATATGTAATGGTGGTATTATACATGTTGTATTGTAGATATGTAGTGGTGTAATAATGTTATATGATGTACTGTTTTATATGTAATGTAATGGTGGTATTATACATGTTGTATTGTAGATATGTAGTGGTGTAATAATGTTATATGATGTACTGTTTTATATGTAATGTAATGGTGGTATTATACATGTTGTATTGTAGATATGTAGTGGTGTAATAATGTTATATGATGTACTGTTTTATATGTAATGGTGGTATTATACATGTTGTATTGTAGATATGTAGTGGTGTAATAATGTTATATGATGTACTGTTTTATATGTAATGTAATGGTGGTATTATACATGTTGTATTGTAGATATGTAGTGGTGTAATAATGTTATATGATGTACTGTTTTATATGTAATGTTTTGGTGGTATTATACATGTTGTATTGTAGATATGTAGTGGTGTAATAATGTTATATGATGTACTGTTTTATATGTAATGTAATGGTGGTATTATACATGTTGTATTGTAGATATGTAGTGGTGTAATAATGTTATATGATGTACTGTTCTATATGTAATGTAATGGTGGTATTATACATGTTGTATTGTAGATATGTAGTGGTGTAATAATGTTATATGATGTACTGTTTTATATGTAATGTAATGGTGGTATTATACATGTTGTATTGTAGATATGTAGTGGTGTAATAATGTTATATGATGTACTGTTTTATATGTAATATAATGGTGGTATTATACATGTTGTATTGTAGATATGTAGTGGTGTAATAATGTTATATGATGGACTGTTTTATATGTAATGTAATGGTGGTATTATACATGTTGTATTGTAGATATGTAGTGGTGTAATAATGTTATATGATGTACTGTTCTATATGTAATGTAATGGTGGTATTATACATGTTGTATTGTAGATATGTAGTGGTGTAATAATGTTATATGATGTACTGTTCTATATGTAATGTAATGGTGGTATTATACATGTTGTATTGTAGATATGTAGTGGTGTAATAATGTTATATGATGTACTGTTTTATATGTAATGTAATGGTGGTATTATACATGTTGTATTGTAGATATGTAGTGGTGTAATAATGTTATATGATGTACTGTTCTATATGTAATGTAATGGTGGTATTATACATGTTGTATTGTAGATATGTAGTGGTGTAATAATGTTATATGATGTACTGTTCTATATGTAATGTAATGGTGGTATTATACATGTTGTATTGTAGATATGTAGTGGTGTAATAATGTTATATGATGTAGTGTTTTATATGTAATGTAATGGTGGTATTATACATGTTGTATTGTAGATATGTAGTGGTGTAATAATGTTATATGATGTACTGTTTTATATGTAATGTAATGGTGGTATTATACATGTTGTATTGTAGATATGTAGTGGTGTAATAATGTTATATGATGTACTGTTTTATATGTAATGTAATGGTGGTATTATACATGTTGTATTGTAGATATGTAGTGGTGTAATAATGTTATATGATGTACTGTTTTATATGTAATGTAATGGTGGTATTATACATGTTGTATTGTAGATATGTAGTGGTGTAATAATGTTATATGATGTACTGTTTTATATGTAATGGTGGTATTATACATGTTGTATTGTAGATATGTAGTGGTGTAATAATGTTATATGATGTACTGTTTTATATGTAATGTAATGGTGGTATTATACATGTTGTATTGTAGATATGTAGTGGTGTAATAATGTTATATGATGTACTGTTCTATATGTAATGTAATGGTGGTATTATACATGTTGTATTGTAGATATGTAGTGGTGTAATAATGTTATATGATGTACTGTTCTATATGTAATGTAATGGTGGTATTATACATGTTGTATTGTAGATATGTAGTGGTGTAATAATGTTATATGATGTAGTGTTTTATATGTAATGTAATGGTGGTATTATACATGTTGTATTGTAGATATGTAGTGGTGTAATAATGTTATATGATTTACTGTTTTATATGTAATGTAATGGTGGTATTATACATGTTGTATTGTAGATATGTAGTGGTGTAATAATGTTATATGATGTACTGTTTTATATGTAATGTAATGGTGGTATTATACATGTTGTATTGTAGATATGTAGTGGTGTAATAATGTTATATGATGTACTGTTTTATATGTAATGTAATGGTGGTATTATACATGTTGTATTGTAGACATGTAGTGGTGTAATAATGTTATATGATGTACTGTTTTATATGTAATGTAATGGTGGTATTATACATGTTGTATTGTAGATATGTAGTGGTGTAATAATGTTATATGATGTACTGTTTTATATGTAATGGTGGTATTATACATGTTGTATTGTAGATATGTAGTGGTGTAATAATGTTATATGATGTACTGTTTTATATGTAATGTAATGGTGGTATTATACATGTTGTATTGTAGATATGTAGTGGTGTAATAATGTTATATGATGTACTGTTTTATATGTAATGTAATGGTGGTATTATACATGTTGTATTGTAGATATGTAGTGGTGTAATAATGTTATATGATGTACTGTTTTATATGTAATGGTGGTATTATACATGTTGTATTGTAGATATGTAGTGGTGTAATAATGTTATATGATGTACTGTTTTATATGTAATGTAATGGTGGTATTATACATGTTGTATTGTAGATATGTAGTGGTGTAATAATGTTATATGATGTACTGTTTTATATGTAATGTATTGGTGGTATTATACATGTTGTATTGTAGATATGTAGTGGTGTAATAATGTTATATGATGTACTGTTTTATATGTAATGTAATGGTGGTATTATACATGTTGTATTGTAGATATGTAGTGGTGTAATAATGTTATATGATGTACTGTTCTATATGTAATGTAATGGTGGTATTATACATGTTGTATTGTAGATATGTAGTGGTGTAATAATGTTATATGATGTACTGTTTTATATGTAATGTAATGGTGGTATTATACATGTTGTATTGTAGATATGTAGTGGTGTAATAATGTTATATGATGTACTGTTTTATATGTAATGTAATGGTGGTATTATACATGTTGTATTGTAGATATGTAGTGGTGTAATAATGTTATATGATGTACTGTTTTATATGTAATGTAATGGTGGTATTATACATGTTGTATTGTAGATATGTAGTGGTGTAATAATGTTATATGATGTACTGTTCTATATGTAATGTAATGGTGGTATTATACATGTTGTATTGTAGATATGTAGTGGTGTAATAATGTTATATGATGTACTGTTTTATATGTAATGTAATGGTGGTATTATACATGTTGTATTGTAGATATGTAGTGGTGTAATAATGTTATATGATGTACTGTTCTATATGTAATGTAATGGTGGTATTATACATGTTGTATTGTAGATATGTAGTGGTGTAATAATGTTATATGATGTAGTGTTTTATATGTAATGTAATGGTGGTATTATACATGTTGTATTGTAGATATGTAGTGGTGTAATAATGTTATATGATGTACTGTTTTATATGTAATGTAATGGTGGTATTATACATGTTGTATTGTAGATATGTAGTGGTGTAATAATGTTATATGATGTACTGTTTTATATGTAATGTAATGGTGGTATTATACATGTTGTATTGTAGATATGTAGTGGTGTAATAATGTTATATGATGTACTGTTTTATATGTAATGTAATGGTGGTATTATACATGTTGTATTGTAGATATGTAGTGGTGTAATAATGTTATATGATGTACTGTTTTATATGTAATGTAATGGTGGTATTATACATGTTGTATTGTAGATATGTAGTGGTGTAATAATGTTATATGATGTACTGTTTTATATGTAATGTAATGGTGGTATTATACATGTTGTATTGTAGATATGTAGTGGTGTAATAATGTTATATGATGTACTGTTTTATATGTAATGTAATGGTGGTATTATACATGTTGTATTGTAGATATGTAGTGGTGTAATAATGTTATATGATGTACTGTTTTATATGTAATGTAATGGTGGTATTATACATGTTGTATTGTAGATATGTAGTGGTGTAATAATGTTATATGATGTACTGTTTTATATGTAATGTAATGGTGGTATTATACATGTTGTATTGTAGATATGTAGTGGTGTAATAATGTTATATGATGTACTGTTTTATATGTAATGTAATGGTGGTATTATACATGTTGTATTGTAGATATGTAGTGGTGTAATAATGTTATATGATGTACTGTTTTATATGTAATGTAATGGTGGTATTATACATGTTGTATTGTAGATATGTAGTGGTGTAATAATGTTATATGATGTACTGTTTTATATGTAATGTAATGGTGGTATTATACATGTTGTATTGTAGATATGTAGTGGTGTAATAATGTTATATGATGTACTGTTTTATATGTAATGTAATGGTGGTATTATACATGTTGTATTGTAGATATGTAGTGGTGTAATAATGTTATATGATGTACTGTTTTATATGTAATGTAATGGTGGTATTATACATGTTGTATTGTAGATATGTAGTGGTGTAATAATGTTATATGATGTACTGTTTTATATGTAATGTAATGGTGGTATTATACATGTTGTATTGTAGATATGTAGTGGTGTAATAATGTTATATGATGTACTGTTTTATATGTAATGTAATGGTGGTATTATACATGTTGTATTGTAGATATGTAGTGGTGTAATAATGTTATATGATGTACTGTTTTATATGTAATGTAATGGTGGTATTATACATGTTGTATTGTAGATATGTAGTGGTGTAATAATGTTATATGATGTACTGTTTTATATGTAATGTAATGGTGGTATTATACATGTTGTATTGTAGATATGTAGTGGTGTAATAATGTTATATGATGTACTGTTTTATATGTAATGTAATGGTGGTATTATACATGTTGTATTGTAGATATGTAGTGGTGTAATAATGTTATATGATGTACTGTTTTATATGTAATGTAATGGTGGTATTATACATGTTGTATTGTAGATATGTAGTGGTGTAATAATGTTATATGATGTACTGTTTTATATGTAATGTAATGGTGGTATTATACATGTTGTATTGTAGATATGTAGTGGTGTAATAATGTTATATGATGTACTGTTTTATATGTAATGTAATGGTGGTATTATACATGTTGTATTGTAGATATGTAGTGGTGTAATAATGTTATATGATGTACTGTTTTATATGTAATGTAATGGTGGTATTATACATGTTGTATTGTAGATATGTAGTGGTGTAATAATGTTATATGATGTACTGTTTTATATGTAATGTAATGGTGGTATTATACATGTTGTATTGTAGATATGTAGTGGTGTAATAATGTTATATGATGTACTGTTTTATATGTAATGTAATGGTGGTATTATACATGTTGTATTGTAGATATGTAGTGGTGTAATAATGTTATATGATGTACTGTTTTATATGTAATGTAATGGTGGTATTATACATGTTGTATTGTAGATATGTAGTGGTGTAATAATGTTATATGATGTACTGTTTTATATGTAATGTAATGGTGGTATTATACATGTTGTATTGTAGATATGTAGTGGTGTAATAATGTTATATGATGTACTGTTTTATATGTAATGTAATGGTGGTATTATACATGTTGTATTGTAGATATGTAGTGGTGTAATAATGTTATATGATGTACTGTTTTATATGTAATGTAATGGTGGTATTATACATGTTGTATTGTAGATATGTAGTGGTGTAATAATGTTATATGATGTACTGTTTTATATGTAATGTAATGGTGGTATTATACATGTTGTATTGTAGATATGTAGTGGTGTAATAATGTTATATGATGTACTGTTTTATATGTAATGTAATGGTGGTATTATACATGTTGTATTGTAGATATGTAGTGGTGTAATAATGTTATATGATGTACTGTTTTATATGTAATGTAATGGTGGTATTATACATGTTGTATTGTAGATATGTAGTGGTGTAATAATGTTATATGATGTACTGTTTTATATGTAATGTAATGGTGGTATTATACATGTTGTATTGTAGATATGTAGTGGTGTAATAATGTTATATGATGTACTGTTTTATATGTAATGTAATGGTGGTATTATACATGTTGTATTGTAGATATGTAGTGGTGTAATAATGTTATATGATGTACTGTTTTATATGTAATGTAATGGTGGTATTATACATGTTGTATTGTAGATATGTAGTGGTGTAATAATGTTATATGATGTACTGTTTTATATGTAATGTAATGGTGGTATTATACATGTTGTATTGTAGATATGTAGTGGTGTAATAATGTTATATGATGTACTGTTTTATATGTAATGTAATGGTGGTATTATACATGTTGTATTGTAGATATGTAGTGGTGTAATAATGTTATATGATGTACTGTTTTATATGTAATGTAATGGTGGTATTATACATGTTGTATTGTAGATATGTAGTGGTGTAATAATGTTATATGATGTACTGTTTTATATGTAATGTAATGGTGGTATTATACATGTTGTATTGTAGATATGTAGTGGTGTAATAATGTTATATGATGTACTGTTTTATATGTAATGTAATGGTGGTATTATACATGTTGTATTGTAGATATGTAGTGGTGTAATAATGTTATATGATGTACTGTTTTATATGTAATGTAATGGTGGTATTATACATGTTGTATTGTAGATATGTAGTGGTGTAATAATGTTATATGATGTACTGTTTTATATGTAATGTAATGGTGGTATTATACATGTTGTATTGTAGATATGTAGTGGTGTAATAATGTTATATGATGTACTGTTTTATATGTAATGTAATGGTGGTATTATACATGTTGTATTGTAGATATGTAGTGGTGTAATAATGTTATATGATGTACTGTTTTATATGTAATGTAATGGTGGTATTATACATGTTGTATTGTAGATATGTAGTGGTGTAATAATGTTATATGATGTACTGTTTTATATGTAATGTAATGGTGGTATTATACATGTTGTATTGTAGATATGTAGTGGTGTAATAATGTTATATGATGTACTGTTTTATATGTAATGTAATGGTGGTATTATACATGTTGTATTGTAGATATGTAGTGGTGTAATAATGTTATATGATGTACTGTTTTATATGTAATGTAATGGTGGTATTATACATGTTGTATTGTAGATATGTAGTGGTGTAATAATGTTATATGATGTACTGTTTTATATGTAATGTAATGGTGGTATTATACATGTTGTATTGTAGATATGTAGTGGTGTAATAATGTTATATGATGTACTGTTTTATATGTAATGTAATGGTGGTATTATACATGTTGTATTGTAGATATGTAGTGGTGTAATAATGTTATATGATGTACTGTTTTATATGTAATGTAATGGTGGTATTATACATGTTGTATTGTAGATATGTAGTGGTGTAATAATGTTATATGATGTACTGTTTTATATGTAATGTAATGGTGGTATTATACATGTTGTATTGTAGATATGTAGTGGTGTAATAATGTTATATGATGTACTGTTTTATATGTAATGTAATGGTGGTATTATACATGTTGTATTGTAGATATGTAGTGGTGTAATAATGTTATATGATGTACTGTTTTATATGTAATGTAATGGTGGTATTATACATGTTGTATTGTAGATATGTAGTGGTGTAATAATGTTATATGATGTACTGTTTTATATGTAATGTAATGGTGGTATTATACATGTTGTATTGTAGATATGTAGTGGTGTAATAATGTTATATGATGTACTGTTCTATATGTAATGTAATGGTGGTATTATACATGTTGTATTGTAGATATGTAGTGGTGTAATAATGTTATATGATGTACTGTTTTATATGTAATGTAATGGTGGTATTATACATGTTGTATTGTAGATATGTAGTGGTGTAATAATGTTATATGATGTACTGTTTTATATGTAATGTAATGGTGGTATTATACATGTTGTATTGTAGATATGTAGTGGTGTAATAATGTTATATGATGTACTGTTTTATATGTAATGTAATGGTGGTATTATACATGTTGTATTGTAGATATGTAGTGGTGTAATAATGTTATATGATGTACTGTTTTATATGTAATGTAATGGTGGTATTATACATGTTGTATTGTAGATATGTAGTGGTGTAATAATGTTATATGATGTACTGTTTTATATGTAATGTAATGGTGGTATTATACATGTTGTATTGTAGATATGTAGTGGTGTAATAATGTTATATGATGTACTGTTTTATATGTAATGTAATGGTGGTATTATACATGTTGTATTGTAGATATGTAGTGGTGTAATAATGTTATATGATGTACTGTTTTATATGTAATGTAATGGTGGTATTATACATGTTGTATTGTAGATATGTAGTGGTGTAATAATGTTATATGATGTACTGTTTTATATGTAATGTAATGGTGGTATTATACATGTTGTATTGTAGATATGTAGTGGTGTAATAATGTTATATGATGTACTGTTTTATATGTAATGTAATGGTGGTATTATACATGTTGTATTGTAGATATGTAGTGGTGTAATAATGTTATATGATGTACTGTTTTATATGTAATGTAATGGTGGTATTATACATGTTGTATTGTAGATATGTAGTGGTGTAATAATGTTATATGATGTACTGTTTTATATGTAATGTAATGGTGGTATTATACATGTTGTATTGTAGATATGTAGTGGTGTAATAATGTTATATGATGTACTGTTTTATATGTAATGTAATGGTGGTATTATACATGTTGTATTGTAGATATGTAGTGGTGTAATAATGTTATATGATGTACTGTTTTATATGTAATGTAATGGTGGTATTATACATGTTGTATTGTAGATATGTAGTGGTGTAATAATGTTATATGATGTACTGTTTTATATGTAATGTAATGGTGGTATTATACATGTTGTATTGTAGATATGTAGTGGTGTAATAATGTTATATGATGTACTGTTTTATATGTAATGTAATGGTGGTATTATACATGTTGTATTGTAGATATGTAGTGGTGTAATAATGTTATATGATGTACTGTTTTATATGTAATGTAATGGTGGTATTATACATGTTGTATTGTAGATATGTAGTGGTGTAATAATGTTATATGATGTACTGTTTTATATGTAATGTAATGGTGGTATTATACATGTTGTATTGTAGATATGTAGTGGTGTAATAATGTTATATGATGTACTGTTTTATATGTAATGTAATGGTGGTATTATACATGTTGTATTGTAGATATGTAGTGGTGTAATAATGTTATATGATGTACTGTTTTATATGTAATGTAATGGTGGTATTATACATGTTGTATTGTAGATATGTAGTGGTGTAATAATGTTATATGATGTACTGTTTTATATGTAATGTAATGGTGGTATTATACATGTTGTATTGTAGATATGTAGTGGTGTAATAATGTTATATGATGTACTGTTTTATATGTAATGTAATGGTGGTATTATACATGTTGTATTGTAGATATGTAGTTGTTATATGATGTACTGTTTTATATGTAATGTAATGGTGGTATTATACATGTTGTATTGTAGATATGTAGTGGTGTAATAATGTTATATGATGTACTGTTTTATATGTAATGTAATGGTGGTATTATACATGTTGTATTGTAGATATGTAGTGGTGTAATAATGTAATGGTGGTTTCCATTAGTGTTGGCTAATCAGCCAGTTACAGACTCATTTCCAGCAGGTTACTTTTTCTACATATTAACTACCTCTCATTTAAAGGGTTAAATCCACTGGTCCGCTAGAATGAGTGATACCCAAAAACACAAGGCTGTAATCACTGCCTAATGTGCTTCAACAAAGTACTGAGTAAAGGGTTTGAATTCTTATGTAAATGTGATATGTTTTTTATTTTTAATAATTTTTGCTAAAAAATCTAAACCTGTTATTGTCATTATTGTAGATTGATGACAAAAAAAACAATTTAATCAATTTTCGAATAAGGATGTAACATAACAAAATGTGGAAAAAGTTGAGGGGTCTGAATACTTTCCCAATGCATTGTATATGTAGCAAGCTAGGGTGACAACATGTATAATAGGACATTTACCACTTGCTTTGAATGTTCAAAATCCTTGTCTAACACTTTATTTGTTTTTTGAAACCAGGTTTGCTGTTCACTTGTGCTATATAAGATGGAAGGGAGCTCCATGCAATCATGGCTCTGTATAATACTGTACGTTTCCTTGAATTTGTTCTGGACCTGGGGACTGTGAAAAGACCCCTGGTGGCATATCTGGTGGGGTCAGTGTGAAAAGACCCCTGGTGGCATATCTGGTGGGGTCAGTGTGAAAAGACCCCTGGTGGCATGTCTGGTGGTGTCAGTGTGAAAAGACCCCTGGTGGCATGTCTGGTGGGGTCAGTGTGAAAAGACCCCTGGTGGCATGTCTGGTGGGGTCAGTGTGAAAAGACCCCTGGTGGCATGTCTGGTGGGGTCAGTGTGAAAAGACCCCTGGTGGCATGTCTGGTGGGGTCAGTGTGAAAAGACCCCTGGTGGCATGTCTGGTGGGGTCAGTGTGTGTGTCAGTGATGTGTGGAAGTTGACTATGCAAACAATTTGGAATTTCCAACACATTAATGTTTCTTATAACAA
Organism: Thymallus thymallus; assembly: GCA_023634145.1. Classification (NCBI taxonomy): domain Eukaryota; kingdom Metazoa; phylum Chordata; class Actinopteri; order Salmoniformes; family Salmonidae; genus Thymallus; species Thymallus thymallus. Next base: position 30,930 of record JAKYLM010000363.1, read on the forward strand.
CAAAAAGTGACAAAGTCAATCTTACCTCAACTCTTAGCCAAGAGAGACTGGCATGTATAGTATTAATATTAGCCCTCTGATTACAATGAAGAGCAAGACGTGCTGCTCTGTTCTGGACCAGCTGCAGATTAACTAGGTCTTTCCTTGCAGCACTGGACCATAATCAAGATAAGATACAACTAGAGCCTGCAGGACTGGACCATATGACTGGACAACAATCAAGATAAGATACAACTAGAGCCTGCAGGACTGGACCATATGACTGGACAACAATCAAGATAAGATACAACTAGAGCCTGCAGGACTGGACCATATGACTGGACAATAATCAAGACAAGATACAACTAGAGCCTGCAGGACTGGACCATATGACTGGACAACAATCAAGACAAGATACAACTAGAGCCTGCAGGACTTGACCATATGACTGGACAACAATCAAGATACAACTAGAGCCTGCAGGACTGGACCATATGACTGGACAACAATCAAGATAAGATACAACTAGAGCCTGCAGGACTTGACCATATGACTGGACAACAATCAAGATAAGATACAACTAGAGCCTGCAGGACTGGACCATATGACTGGACAATAATCAAGACAAGATACAACTAGAGCCTGCAGGACTGGACCATATGACTGGACAATAATCAAGATACAACTAGAGCCTGCAGGACTGGACCATATGACTGGACAACAATCAAGATAAGATACAACTAGAGCCTGCAGGACTGGACCATATGACTGGACAACAATCAAGATAAGATACAACTAGAGCCTGCAGGACTGGACCATATGACTGGACAACAATCAAGATAAGATACAACTAGAGCCTGCAGGACTTGACCATATGACTGGACAATAATCAAGATACAACTAGAGCCTGCAGGACTTGACCATATGACTGGACAATAATCAAGATAAGATACAACTAGAGCCTGCAGGACTTGACCATATGACTGGACAACAATCAAGATAAGATACAACTAGAGCCTGCAGGACTTGACCATATGACTGGACAATAATCAAGATAAGATACAACTAGAGCCTGCAGGACTTGACCATATGACTGGACAATAATCAAGATAAGATACAACTAGAGCCTGCAGGACTTGACCATATGACTGGACAATAATCAAGATACAACTAGAGCCTGCAGGACTTGACCATATGACTGGACAATAATCAAGATACAACTAGAGCCTGCAGGACTTGACCATATGACTGGACAACAATCAAGATAAGATACAACTAGAGCCTGCATGACTTGACCATATGACTGGACAATAATCAAGATAAGATACAACTAGAGCCTGCAGGACTTGACCATATGACTGGACAATAATCAAGATACAACTAGAGCCTGCAGGACTTGACCATATGACTGGACAATAATCAAGATAAGATACAACTAGAGCCTGCAGGACTTGACCATATGACTGGACAACAATCAAGATAAGATACAACTAGAGCCTGCAGGACTTGACCATATGACTGGACAATAATCAAGATACAACTAGAGCCTGCAGGACTTGACCATATGACTGGACAACAATCAAGATAAGATACAACTAGAGCCTGCAGGACTTGACCATATGACTGGACAACAATCAAGATAAGATACAACTAGAGCCTGCAGGACTTGACCATATGACTGGACAACAATCAAGATAAGATACAACTAGAGCCTGCAGGACTGGACCATATGACTGGACAATAATCAAGACAAGATACAACTAGAGCCTGCAGGACTGGACCATATGACTGGACAATAATCAAGATACAACTAGAGCCTGCAGGACTTGACCATATGACTGGACAATAATCAAGATAAGATACAACTAGAGCCTGCAGGACTGGACCATATGACTGGACAACAATCAAGATAAGATACAACTAGAGCCTGCAGGACTGGACCATATGACTGGACAACAATCAAGATAAGATACAACTAGAGCCTGCAGGACTGGACCATATGACTGGACAACAATCAAGATAAGATACAACTAGAGCCTGCAGGACTGGACCATATGACTGGACAACAATCAAGATAAGATACAACTAGAGCCTGCAGGACTTGACCATATGACTGGACAATAATCAAGATACAACTAGAGCCTGCAGGACTTGACCATATGACTGGACAATAATCAAGATAAGATACAACTAGAGCCTGCAGGACTTGACCATATGACTGGACAACAATCAAGATAAGATACAACTAGAGCCTGCAGGACTTGACCATATGACTGGACAATAATCAAGATAAGATACAACTAGAGCCTGCAGGACTTGACCATATGACTGGACAATAATCAAGATAAGATACAACTAGAGCCTGCAGGACTTGACCATATGACTGGACAATAATCAAGATACAACTAGAGCCTGCAGGACTTGACCATATGACTGGACAATAATCAAGATACAACTAGAGCCTGCAGGACTTGACCATATGACTGGACAACAATCAAGATAAGATACAACTAGAGCCTGCATGACTTGACCATATGACTGGACAATAATCAAGATAAGATACAACTAGAGCCTGCAGGACTTGACCATATGACTGGACAATAATCAAGATACAACTAGAGCCTGCAGGACTTGACCATATGACTGGACAATAATCAAGATAAGATACAACTAGAGCCTGCAGGACTGGACCATATGACTGGACAATAATCAAGACAAGATACAACTAGAGCCTGCAGGACTTGACCATATGACTGGACAATAATCAAGATAAGATACAACTAGAGCCTGCATGACTTGACCATATGACTGGACAATAATCAAGATAAGATACAACTAGAGCCTGCAGGACTTGACCATATGACTGGACAATAATCAAGATACAACTAGAGCCTGCAGGACTTGACCATATGACTGGACAATAATCAAGATAAGATACAACTAGAGCCTGCAGGACTGGACCATATGACTGGACAATAATCAAGACAAGATACAACTAGAGCCTGCAGGACTTGACCATATGACTGGACAATAATCAAGATAAGATACAACTAGAGCCTGCATGACTTGACCATATGACTGGACAATAATCAAGATAAGATACAACTAGAGCCTGCAGGACTTGACCATATGACTGGACAATAATCAAGATAAGATACAACTAGAGCCTGCAGGACTTGACCATATGACTGGACAATAATCAAGATAAGATACAACTAGAGCCTGCAGGATTTGACCATATGACTGGACAATAATCAAGATAAGATACAACTAGAGCCTGCTTTGTGGGGTGTGGAGTCATCTCTATTACAGACAGACCTCTCCCCATCTTTACAACCATTGAATCTATATGTGTTCACCATGACAGTTTACAATCTAAGGTAACAACAAGTCATTTAGCCTCCTCAACTTGTTCAACAGACACACCATTCATTACCAGATTCAGCTGAGGTCTAGAATTTAGGGAATGATTTGTACCAAATACAATGCTCTTAGTTTTAGAGATGTTCAGGACCAGTTTATTACTGGCCATCCATTCTAGAACTTACTGCAACTCTTCATTAGCTGTGGTTGCTGATGTGTATATTGTTGAATCATCAACATACATGGACACACATGCTTTGTTTAATGTCAGTGGCAGGTCATTGGTTAAAATGACTTGTCTTCCCTCCAGGCCTGATGACAAAGACTTTCCTCTAGGCTCAGATTAAAGATATGACAGATAGGAGTGTCTATAGTGTCAGCTACCATCCTCAGTAGCTTTCCATCTAAGTTGTCAAAGCCAGGTTTGCAATATTGATTGATAAAAATAATTTCTCCACCTCTCCCACACTGACTGATGGTTAGCACTTGGTTGCCTATAGCAACACCCCAAAAGAAAAGGCTTTACATGTGCCAAGTGAACCTGCAACCACAACACTTCAATAACACTTGACATAAGATCTTCTCTAAGCATTACAGGGATATGGCTCTGAATATACACAGCAACTCCTCCCGCATAAGCATGTCTGTCTCTTCTATAGATGTTATATCCTTGTATTGAATATATACAGCAACTCCTCCCCCATAAGCATGTCTGTCTCTTCTATAGATGTTATATCCTTGTATTGAATATACACAGCAACTCCTCCCGCATAAGCATGTCTGTCTCTTCTATAGATGTTATATCCTTGTATTGAATATATACAGCAACTCCTCCCCCATAAGCATGTCTGTCTCTTCTATAGATGTTATATCCTTGTATTGAATATATACAGCAACTCCTCCCCCATAAGCATGTCTGTCTCTTCTATATATGTTATATCCTTGTATTGAATATATACAGCAACTCCTCCCCCATAAGCATGTCTGTCTCTTCTATAGATGTTATATCCTTGTATTGAATATATACAGCAACTCCTCCCCCATAAGCATGTCTGTCTCTTCTATAGATGTTATATCCTTGTATTGAATATATACAGCAACTCCTCCCCCATAAGCATGTCTGTCTCTTCTATAGATGTTATATCCTTGTATTGAATATATACAGCAACTCCTCCCCCATAAGCATGTCTGTCTCTTCTATAGATGTTATATTATTGTATTGAATATATACAGCAACTCCTCCCCCATAAGCATGTCTGTCTCTTCTATAGATGTTATATTATTGTATTGAATATATACAGCAACTCCTCCCCCATAAGCATGTATGTCTCTTCTATAGATGTTATATTATTGTATTGCTACTGCTGTATCATCTAATTCATTATCTAAGTGAATCTCAATAGGATAGGCGCCTGTCAGTCACAAAGCGAGTGATGACAGGAAAACAGTCTGCTGTCTGTCCCACCTCCTGGTACAATTTGTGTATGCTGTGGTTGGTTGTGGTCTAATTTCTTTACAGGGAGATTCATCATAAGACACAAACAGAATGAATCAGTGATTCGTATCCTACAAGTTTCTGAAAAGGAAATGAGAATTTCCCGTCTGTGTGTGTGCAGTGTGCGCAGCTACCACTTGGTGTAGTCGTTAGCAACGATGCTAAGGAACAGTCTAATGGTAGATGGAAAGGCTTTCC
>JAKYLM010000364.1:0-35856 GCA_023634145.1 Thymallus thymallus
ACAGTCTAGAGGTACATGGTGGTTTAGTATATAACAGTCTAGGAGGGGTTACATTGGTGGTTTATATATAGACAGTCTGTAGGTACATGGTGGTTTATATATAACATTCTGAGGTACATGGTGGTTTATATATAACAGTCTTGAGGTACATGGTGGTTTATATATAACAGTCTAGGAGGTACATGGTGGTTTATATATAACAGTCTGGAGGTACATGGTGGTTTATATAGTAACAGTCTGGAGGTACATGGTGGTTTATATATAACAGTCTGGAGGTACATGGTGGTTTATATATAACAGTCTGGAGGTACATGGTGGTTTATATATAACAGTCTAGAGGTACATGGTGGTTTATATATAACAGTCTGGAGGTACATGGTGGTTTATATATAACAGTCTGGAGGTACATGGTGGTTTATATATAACAGTCTAGAAGGTACATGGTGGTTTATATATAACAGTCTGGAGGTACATGGTGGTTTATATATAACAGTCTGGAGGTACATGTTGGTTTATATATAACAGTCTAGAGGTACATGGTGGTTTATATATAACAGTCTGGAGGTACATGGTGGTTTATATATAACAGTCTGGAGGTACATGTTGGTTTATATATAACAGTCTGGAGGTACATGGTGGTTTATATATAACAGTCTGGAGGTACATGGTGGTTTATATATAACAGTCTGGAGGTACATGGTGGTTTATATATAACAGTCTAGAGGTACATGGTGGTTTATATATAACAGTCTAGGAGGTACATGGTGGTTTATATATAACAGTCTGGAGGTACATGGTGGTTTATATATAACAGTCTGGAGGTACATGGTGGTTTATATATAACAGTCTGGAGGTACATGGTGGTTTATATATAACAGTCTGGAGGTACATGGTGGTTTATATATAACAGTCTGGAGGTACATGTTGGTTTATATATAACAGTCTGAGGTACATGGTGGTTTATATATAACAGTCTGGAGGTACATGGTGGTTTATATATAACAGTCTAGAGGTACATGTTGGTTTATATATAACAGTCTGGAGGTACATGGTGGTTTATATATAACAGTCTGGAGGTACATGGTGGTTTATATATAACAGTCTGGAGGTACATGGTGGTTTATATATAACAGTCTGGAGGTACATGGTGGTTTATATAACAGTCTGGAGGTACATGGTGGTTTATATATAACAGTCTGGAGGTACATGGTGGTTTATATATAACAGTCTGGAGGTACATGGTGGTTTATATATAACAGTCTGGAGGTACATGGTGGTTTATATATAACAGTCTAGAGGTACATGGTGGTTTATATATAACAGTCTGGAGGTACATGGTGGTTTATATATAACAGTCTGGAGGTACATGGTGGTTTATATATAACAGTCTGGAGGTACATGGTGTTTATATATAACAGTCTAGAGGTACATGGTTGGTTTATATATAACAGTCTGGAGGTACATGGTGGTTTATATATAACAGTCTGGAGGTACATGGTGGTTTATATATAACAGTCTGGAGGTACATGGTGGTTTATATATAACAGTCTAGGAGGTACATGGTGGTTTATATATAACAGTCTGGAGGTACATGGTGGTTTATATATAACAGTCTAGAGGTACATGGTGGTTTATATATAACAGTCTGGAGGTACATGGTGGTTTATATATAACAGTCTGGAGGTACATGTTGGTTTATATATAACAGTCTAGAGGTACATGGTGGTTTATATATAACAGTCTAGAGGTACATGGTGGTTTATATATAACAGTCTGGAGGTACATGGTGGTTTATATATAACAGTCTGGAGGTACATGGTGGTTTATATATAACAGTCTAGAGGTACATGGTGGTTTATATATAACAGTCTAGAGGTACATGGTGGTTTATATATAACAGTCTAGAGGTACATGGTGGTTTATATATAACAGTCTGGAGGTACATGGTGGTTTATATATAACAGTCTAGAGGTACATGGTGGTTTATATAACAGTCTGGAGGTACATGTTGGTTTATATATAACAGTCTAGAGGTACATGGTGGTTTATATATAACAGTCTAGAGGTACATGGTGGTTTATATATAACAGTCTGGAGGTACATGGTGGTTTATATATAACAGTCTGGAGGTACATGGTGGTTTATATATAACAGTCTAGAGGTACATGGTGGTTTTATATATAACAGTCTAGAGGTACATGGTGGTTTATATATAACAGTCTAGAGGTACATGGTGGTTTATATATAACAGTCTGGAGGTACATGTTGGTTTATATATAACAGTCTAGAGGTACATGGTGGTTTATATATAACAGTCTGGAGGTACATGGTGGTTTATATATAACAGTCTGGAGGTACATGTTGGTTTATATATAACAGTCTAGAGGTACATGGTGGTTTATATATAACAGTCTAGAGGTACATGGTGGTTTATATATAACAGTCTGGAGGTACATGGTGGTTTATATATAACAGTCTGGAGGTACATGGTGGTTTATATATAACAGTCTAGAGGTACATGGTGGTTTATATATAACAGTCTAGAGGTACATGGTGGTTTATATATAACAGTCTGGAGGTACATGGTGGTTTATATATAACAGTCTGGAGGTACATGGTGGTTTATATATAACAGTCTAGAGGTACATGGTGGTTTATATATAACAGTCCTGGAGGTACATGTTGGTTTATATATAACAGTCTAGAGGTACATGGTGGTTTATATATAACAGTCTGGAGGTACATGGTGGTTTATATATAACAGTCTGGAGGTACATGGTGGTTTATATATAACAGTCTAGAGGTACATGGTGGTTTATATATAACAGTCTGGAGGTACATGGTGGTTTATATATAACAGTCTGGAGGTACATGTTGGTTTATATATAACAGTCTAGAGGTACATGGTGGTTTATATATAACAGTCTGGAGGTACATGGTGGTTTATATATAACAGTCTGGAGGTACATGGTGGTTTCTATATAACAGTCTGGAGGTACATGTTGGTTTATATATAACAGTCTGGAGGTACATGGTGGTTTATATATAACAGTCTGGAGGTACATGGTGGTTTATATATAACAGTCTGGAGGTACATGTTGGTTTATATATAACAGTCTAGAGGTACATGGTGGTTTATATATAACAGTCTGGAGGTACATGGTGGTTTATATATAACAGTCTGGAGGTACATGGTGGTTTATATATAACAGTCTGGAGGTACATGGTGGTTTATATATAACAGTCTGGAGGTACATGGTGGTTTATATATAACAGTCTGGAGGTACATGTTGGTTTATATATAACAGTCTGGAGGTACATGCTGGTTTATATATAACAGTCTGGAGGTACATGGTGGTTTATATATAACAGTCTGGAGGTACATGGTGGTTTATATATAACAGTCTAGAGGTACATGGTGGTTTCTATATAACAGTCTGGAGGTACATGTTGGTTTATATATAACAGTCTAGAGGTACATGGTGGTTTATATATAACAGTCTGGAGGTACATGGTGGTTTATATATAACAGTCTAGAGGTACATGTTGGTTTATATATAACAGTCTGGAGGTACATGGTGGTTTATATATAACAGTCTGGAGGTACATGGTGGTTTATATATAACAGTCTGGAGGTACATGGTGGTTTATATATAACAGTCTGGAGGTACATGGTGGTTTATATATAACAGTCTAGAGGTACATGGTGGTTTATACAGCGGGTGAAATAAGTATTGAACACGTCACCATTTTTCTCTGTAAATATATTTCCAAAGGTGCTATTGACATGAAAGTTTCACCAGATGTTGGTAACAACCCAAGTAATCCATAGATACAACGAAACCAACACAAATAAGTTCAGAAATTAAGTTATGTGTAATAATGTGAAATGACACAGGGAAAAAGTATTGAACACACTTACTGATATTTATTTAATACTTTGTACAAAAGCCTTTGTTGGTAATGACAGCTTCAAGACGCCTCCTGTATGGAGAAACTAGTCGCATGCATTGCTCTGGTGTGATTTTGGCCCATTCTTCCACACAAACAGTCTTCAAATCTTGAAGGTTCCGTGGGCCTCTTCTATGAATCTTGATCTTCAGTTCTTTCCATAGATTTTCAATGGGATTTAAGTCAGGTGATTGGCTGGGCCATTCTAGCAGCTTTACTTTCTTTCTTTGAAACCAATGGAGAGTTTCCTTGGCTGTGTGTTTGGGATCATTGTCTTGCTCAAATGTCCACCCTCGTTTCATCTTCATCATCCTGGTAGATGGCAGCAGATTTTTGTCAAGAATGTCTCGGTAAATTTGCCCATTCATCCTTCCTTCAATTACGTGAAGTTTGCCAGTACCATTTGCTGAAAAGCAGCCCCACACCATGATGTTCCCACCTCCAAACTTCACTGTTGGTATGCTGTTTTTAGGGTGATGTGCAGTGCCATTTCTCCTCCAAACATGGTGTGTATTATGACATCCAAACAGTTAAATTTTGCTCTCATCTGACCACACTATATTCTCCCAGTATTTCACTGGCTTTTCCAAATGTTGTGCAGCAAACTTGAAACAAGCTTCAACATGCTTTTTTTTTCAGCAATGGAGTCTTGCGTGGTGAGCGTGCATACAGGCCATGGCGGTGGAGTGCATTACTTACTGTTTTCTTTGAGACAACAGTACCTGCTAATTGCAGGTCTTTTTGAAGCTCTCCACAAGTGGTCCTTGGCTCTTGGACAACTCTTCTGATTATTCTTTTCACTCCTCTGTCAGAAATCTTGCGAAGAGCACCTGGTCGAGGCATTTATGGTGAAATGATTGTCTTTCCACTTCCGTATTATGGCCCCAACAGTGCTCACTGGAACATTCAGAAGCTTAGAAATGCGCCTATAACCAATGCCGTCGTTATGTTTTGCAACAATTAGGTTGCGAAGTTCTTGAGACAGCTCTTTGCTTTTACCCATCATGAGATGTGTCTTGTGTGACACCTTGGCAATGAGACCTTTTTGTAGGCCATCAGTTGGGACTGATCCAGCTGATATTAATTTGCACTGACAGGAGGCTGGATTGCTTTTTAATTACTGATAGTTTTCAGCTGTTGTCTTGGCTTTCCATGCCTTTTTGCACCTCCCTTTCTTCATGTGTTCAATACTTTTTCCCTGTGTCATTTCACATTATTACACATAACTTAATTTCTGAACTTATTTTGTTCTGGTTTCTTTGTATGTATGGATTACTTGGGTTGTTACCAACATCTGGTGAACATTTCATGTCAATAGCACCTTTTGAAATATATTTACTGAGAAAAATGGTGACGTGTTCAATACTTATTTCACCCGCTGTATATAACAGTCTAGAGGTACATGGTGGTTTATATATAACAGTTTGGAGGTACATGGTGGTTTATATATAACAGTCTGGAGGTACATGTTGGTTTATATATAACAGTCTGGAGGTACATGGTGGTTTATATATAACAGTCTGGAGGTACATGGTGGTTTATATATAACAGTCTGGAGGTACATGGTGGTTTATATATAACAGTCTGGAGGTACATGGTGGTTTATATATAACAGTCTGGAGGTACATGGTGGTTTATATATAACAGTCTAGAGGTACATGGTGGTTTATATATAACAGTCTAGAGGTACATGGTGGTTTATATATAACAGTCTGGAGGTACATGGTGGTTTATATATAACAGTCTGGAGGTACATGGTGGTTTATATATAACAGTCTGGAGGTACATGGTGGTTTCTATATAACAGTCTGGAGGTACATGCTGGTTTATATATAACAGTCTGGAGGTACATGGTGGTTTATATATAACAGTCTAGAGGTACATGGTGGTTTATATATAACAGTCTAGAGGTACATGGTGGTTTATATATAACAGTCTGGAGGTACATGGTGGTTTATATATAACAGTCTGGAGGTACATGGTGGTTTATATATAACAGTCTGGAGGTACATGGTGGTTTATATATAACAGTCTGGAGGTACATGTTGGTTTATATATAACAGTCTGGAGGTACATGTTGGTTTATATATAACAGTCTGGAGGTACATGGTGGTTTATATATAACAGTCTGGAGGTACATGGTGGTTTATATATAACAGTCTAGAGGTACATGGTGGTTTATATATAACAGTCTGGAGGTACATGGTGGTTTATATATAACAGTCTGGAGGTACATGTTGGTTTATATATAACAGTCTAGAGGTACATGGTGGTTTATATATAACAGTCTGGAGGTACATGGTGGTTTATATATAACAGTCTGGAGGTACATGGTGGTTTATATATAACAGTCTGGAGGTACATGGTGGTTTATATATAACAGTCTGGAGGTACATGGTGGTTTATATATAACAGTCTGGAGGTACATGGTGGTTTATATATAACAGTCTAGAGGTACATGGTGGTTTATATATAACAGTCTAGAGGTACATGGTGGTTTATATATAACAGTCTAGAGGTACATGGTGGTTTATATATAACAGTCTGGAGGTACATGGTGGTTTATATATAACAGTCTGGAGGTACATGGTGGTTTATATATAACAGTCTGGAGGTACATGGTGGTTTATATATAACAGTCTGGAGGTACATGGTGGTTTATATATAACAGTCTAGAGGTACATGGTGGTTTATATATAACAGTCTGGAGGTACATGGTGGTTTATATATAACAGTCTAGAGGTACATGGTGGTTTATATATAACAGTCTGGAGGTACATGGTGGTTTATATATAACAGTCTGGAGGTACATGGTGGTTTATATATAACAGTCTGGAGGTACATGGTGGTTTATATATAACAGTCTGGAGGTACATGGTGGTTTATATATAACAGTCTGGAGGTACATGGTGGTTTATATATAACAGTCTGGAGGTACATGGTGGTTTATATATAACAGTCTAGAGGTACATGGTGGTTTATATATAACAGTCTGGAGGTACATGGTGGTTTATATATAACAGTCTAGAGGTACATGGTGGTTTATATATAACAGTCTAGAGGTACATGGTGGTTTATATATAACAGTCTGGAGGTACATGGTGGTTTATATATAACAGTCTAGAGGTACATGGTGGTTTATATATAACAGTCTGGAGGTACATGTTGGTTTATATATAACAGTCTAGAGGTACATGGTGGTTTATATATAACAGTCTGGAGGTACATGGTGGTTTATATATAACAGTCTGGAGGTACATGTTGGTTTATATATAACAGTCTAGAGGTACATGGTGGTTTATATATAACAGTCTAGAGGTACATGGTGGTTTATATATAACAGTCTGGAGGTACATGGTGGTTTATATATAACAGTCTGGAGGTACATGGTGGTTTATATATAACAGTCTAGAGGTACATGGTGGTTTATATATAACAGTCTAGAGGTACATGTTGGTTTATATATAACAGTCTAGAGGTACATGGTGGTTTATATATAACAGTCTGGAGGTACATGTTGGTTTATATATAACAGTCTAGAGGTACATGGTGGTTTATATATAACAGTCTGGAGGTACATGTTGGTTTATATATAACAGTCTAGAGGTACATGGTGGTTTATATATAACAGTCTAGAGGTACATGGTGGTTTATATATAACAGTCTGGAGGTACATGGTGGTTTATATATAACAGTCTGGAGGTACATGGTGGTTTATATATAACAGTCTAGAGGTACATGGTGGTTTATATATAACAGTCTAGAGGTACATGGTGGTTTATATATAACAGTCTAGAGGTACATGTTGGTTTATATATAACAGTCTAGAGGTACATGGTGGTTTATATATAACAGTCTGGAGGTACATGGTGGTTTATATATAACAGTCTGGAGGTACATGTTGGTTTATATATAACAGTCTGGAGGTACATGGTGGTTTATATATAACAGTCTGGAGGTACATGGTGGTTTATATATAACAGTCTGGAGGTACATGGTGGTTTATATATAACAGTCTGGAGGTACATGGTGGTTTATATATAACAGTCTAGAGGTACATGGTGGTTTATACAGCGGGTGAAATAAGTATTGAACACGTCACCATTTTTCTCTGTAAATATATTTCCAAAGGTGCTATTGACATGAAAGTTTCACCAGATGTTGGTAACAACCCAAGTAATCCATAGATACAACGAAACCAACACAAATAAGTTCAGAAATTAAGTTATGTGTAATAATGTGAAATGACACAGGGAAAAAGTATTGAACACACTTACTGATATTTATTTAATACTTTGTACAAAAGCCTTTGTTGGTAATGACAGCTTCAAGACGCCTCCTGTATGGAGAAACTAGTCGCATGCATTGCTCTGGTGTGATTTTGGCCCATTCTTCCACACAAACAGTCTTCAAATCTTGAAGGTTCCGTGGGCCTCTTCTATGAATCTTGATCTTCAGTTCTTTCCATAGATTTTCAATGGGATTTAAGTCAGGTGATTGGCTGGGCCATTCTAGCAGCTTTACTTTCTTTCTTTGAAACCAATGGAGAGTTTCCTTGGCTGTGTGTTTGGGATCATTGTCTTGCTCAAATGTCCACCCTCGTTTCATCTTCATCATCCTGGTAGATGGCAGCAGATTTTTGTCAAGAATGTCTCGGTAAATTTGCCCATTCATCCTTCCTTCAATTACGTGAAGTTTGCCAGTACCATTTGCTGAAAAGCAGCCCCACACCATGATGTTCCCACCTCCAAACTTCACTGTTGGTATGCTGTTTTTAGGGTGATGTGCAGTGCCATTTCTCCTCCAAACATGGTGTGTATTATGACATCCAAACAGTTAAATTTTGCTCTCATCTGACCACACTATATTCTCCCAGTATTTCACTGGCTTTTCCAAATGTTGTGCAGCAAACTTGAAACAAGCTTCAACATGCTTTTTTTTTCAGCAATGGAGTCTTGCGTGGTGAGCGTGCATACAGGCCATGGCGGTGGAGTGCATTACTTACTGTTTTCTTTGAGACAACAGTACCTGCTAATTGCAGGTCTTTTTGAAGCTCTCCACAAGTGGTCCTTGGCTCTTGGACAACTCTTCTGATTATTCTTTTCACTCCTCTGTCAGAAATCTTGCGAAGAGCACCTGGTCGAGGCATTTATGGTGAAATGATTGTCTTTCCACTTCCGTATTATGGCCCCAACAGTGCTCACTGGAACATTCAGAAGCTTAGAAATGCGCCTATAACCAATGCCGTCGTTATGTTTTGCAACAATTAGGTTGCGAAGTTCTTGAGACAGCTCTTTGCTTTTACCCATCATGAGATGTGTCTTGTGTGACACCTTGGCAATGAGACCTTTTTGTAGGCCATCAGTTGGGACTGATCCAGCTGATATTAATTTGCACTGACAGGAGGCTGGATTGCTTTTTAATTACTGATAGTTTTCAGCTGTTGTCTTGGCTTTCCATGCCTTTTTGCACCTCCCTTTCTTCATGTGTTCAATACTTTTTCCCTGTGTCATTTCACATTATTACACATAACTTAATTTCTGAACTTATTTTGTTCTGGTTTCTTTGTATGTATGGATTACTTGGGTTGTTACCAACATCTGGTGAACATTTCATGTCAATAGCACCTTTTGAAATATATTTACTGAGAAAAATGGTGACGTGTTCAATACTTATTTCACCCGCTGTATATAACAGTCTAGAGGTACATGGTGGTTTATATATAACAGTTTGGAGGTACATGGTGGTTTATATATAACAGTCTGGAGGTACATGTTGGTTTATATATAACAGTCTGGAGGTACATGGTGGTTTATATATAACAGTCTGGAGGTACATGGTGGTTTATATATAACAGTCTGGAGGTACATGGTGGTTTATATATAACAGTCTGGAGGTACATGGTGGTTTATATATAACAGTCTGGAGGTACATGGTGGTTTATATATAACAGTCTAGAGGTACATGGTGGTTTATATATAACAGTCTAGAGGTACATGGTGGTTTATATATAACAGTCTGGAGGTACATGGTGGTTTATATATAACAGTCTGGAGGTACATGGTGGTTTATATATAACAGTCTGGAGGTACATGGTGGTTTCTATATAACAGTCTGGAGGTACATGTTGGTTTATATATAACAGTCTAGAGGTACATGGTGGTTTATATATAACAGTCTGGAGGTACATGGTGGTTTATATATAACAGTCTGGAGGTACATGGTGGTTTATATATAACAGTCTGGAGGTACATGGTGGTTTATATATAACAGTCTGGAGGTACATGGTGGTTTATATATAACAGTCTGGAGGTACATGGTGGTTTATATATAACAGTCTAGAGGTACATGGTGGTTTATATATAACAGTCTAGAGGTACATGGTGGTTTATATATAACAGTCTAGAGGTACATGGTGGTTTATATATAACAGTCTGGAGGTACATGGTGGTTTATATATAACAGTCTGGAGGTACATGGTGGTTTATATATAACAGTCTGGAGGTACATGGTGGTTTATATATAACAGTCTGGAGGTACATGGTGGTTTATATATAACAGTCTAGAGGTACATGGTGGTTTATATATAACAGTCTGGAGGTACATGGTGGTTTATATATAACAGTCTAGAGGTACATGGTGGTTTATATATAACAGTCTGGAGGTACATGGTGGTTTATATATAACAGTCTGGAGGTACATGGTGGTTTATATATAACAGTCTAGAGGTACA
The DNA here is from genome assembly GCA_023634145.1 of Thymallus thymallus. Taxonomy (NCBI): domain Eukaryota; kingdom Metazoa; phylum Chordata; class Actinopteri; order Salmoniformes; family Salmonidae; genus Thymallus; species Thymallus thymallus. The sequence goes on from JAKYLM010000364.1 coordinate 10,685, forward strand.
TGGTGGTTTATATATAACAGTCTGGAGGTACATGGTGGTTTATATATAACAGTCTGGAGGTACATGGTGGTTTATATATAACAGTCTAGAGGTACATGGTGGTTTATATATAACAGTCTGGAGGTACATGTTGGTTTATATATAACAGTCTGGAGGTACATGGTGGTTTATATATAACAGTCTGGAGGTACATGTTGGTTTATATATAACAGTTTGGAGGTACATGGTGGTTTATATATAACAGTTTGGAGGTACATGGTGGTTTATATATAACAGTCTAGAGGTACATGTTGGTTTATATATAACAGTCTGGAGGTACATGGTGGTTTATATATAACAGTTTGGAGGTACATGGTGGTTTATATATAACAGTCTAGAGGTACATGGTGGTTTATATATAACAGTCTGGAGGTACATGGTGGTTTATATATAACAGTCTGGAGGTACATGGTGGTTTATATATAACAGTCTAGAGGTACATGGTGGTTTATATATAACAGTCTAGAGGTACATGGTGGTTTATATATAACAGTCTGGAGGTACATGGTGGTTTATATATAACAGTCTGGAGGTACATGGTGGTTTATATATAACAGTCTGGAGGTACATGGTGGTTTATATATAACAGTCTAGAGGTACATGGTGGTTTATATATAACAGTCTAGAGGTACATGGTGGTTTATATATAACAGTCTGGAGGTACATGTTGGTTTATATATAACAGTCTGGAGGTACATGGTGGTTTATATATAACAGTCTGGAGGTACATGGTGGTTTATATATAACAGTCTGGAGGTACATGGTGGTTTATATATAACAGTCTGGAGGTACATGGTGGTTTATATATAACAGTCTGGAGGTACATGGTGGTTTATATATAACAGTCTGGAGGTACATGGTGGTTTATATATAACAGTCTGGAGGTACATGGTGGTTTATATATAACAGTCTAGAGGTACATGGTGGTTTATATATAACAGTCTGGAGGTACATGGTGGTTTATATATAACAGTCTAGAGGTACATGGTGGTTTATATATAACAGTCTAGAGGTACATGGTGGTTTATATATAACAGTCTGGAGGTACATGGTGGTTTATATATAACAGTCTAGAGGTACATGGTGGTTTATATATAACAGTCTGGAGGTACATGTTGGTTTATATATAACAGTCTAGAGGTACATGGTGGTTTATATATAACAGTCTGGAGGTACATGGTGGTTTATATATAACAGTCTGGAGGTACATGTTGGTTTATATATAACAGTCTAGAGGTACATGGTGGTTTATATATAACAGTCTAGAGGTACATGGTGGTTTATATATAACAGTCTGGAGGTACATGGTGGTTTATATATAACAGTCTGGAGGTACATGGTGGTTTATATATAACAGTCTAGAGGTACATGGTGGTTTAAATATAACAGTCTAGAGGTACATGTTGGTTTATATATAACAGTCTAGAGGTACATGGTGGTTTATATATAACAGTCTGGAGGTACATGTTGGTTTATATATAACAGTCTAGAGGTACATGGTGGTTTATATATAACAGTCTGGAGGTACATGTTGGTTTATATATAACAGTCTAGAGGTACATGGTGGTTTATATATAACAGTCTAGAGGTACATGGTGGTTTATATATAACAGTCTGGAGGTACATGGTGGTTTATATATAACAGTCTGGAGGTACATGGTGGTTTATATATAACAGTCTAGAGGTACATGGTGGTTTATATATAACAGTCTAGAGGTACATGTTGGTTTATATATAACAGTCTAGAGGTACATGGTGGTTTATATATAACAGTCTGGAGGTACATGTTGGTTTATATATAACAGTCTAGAGGTACATGGTGGTTTATATATAACAGTCTGGAGGTACATGGTGGTTTATATATAACAGTCTGGAGGTACATGTTGGTTTATATATAACAGTCTAGAGGTACATGGTGGTTTATATATAACAGTCTAGAGGTACATGGTGGTTTATATATAACAGTCTGGAGGTACATGGTGGTTTATATATAACAGTCTGGAGGTACATGGTGGTTTATATATAACAGTCTAGAGGTACATGGTGGTTTATATATAACAGTCTAGAGGTACATGGTGGTTTATATATAACAGTCTGGAGGTACATGGTGGTTTATATATAACAGTCTGGAGGTACATGGTGGTTTATATATAACAGTCTAGAGGTACATGGTGGTTTATATATAACAGTCTGGAGGTACATGTTGGTTTATATATAACAGTCTAGAGGTACATGGTGGTTTATATATAACAGTCTGGAGGTACATGGTGGTTTATATATAACAGTCTGGAGGTACATGGTGGTTTATATATAACAGTCTAGAGGTACATGGTGGTTTATATATAACAGTCTGGAGGTACATGGTGGTTTATATATAACAGTCTGGAGGTACATGTTGGTTTATATATAACAGTCTGGAGGTACATGGTGGTTTATATATAACAGTCTGGAGGTACATGGTGGTTTATATATAACAGTCTAGAGGTACATGGTGGTTTATATATAACAGTCTAGAGGTACATGGTGGTTTATATATAACAGTCTGGAGGTACATGGTGGTTTATATATAACAGTCTGGAGGTACATGGTGGTTTCTATATAACAGTCTGGAGGTACATGTTGGTTTATATATAACAGTCTGGAGGTACATGGTGGTTTATATATAACAGTCTGGAGGTACATGGTGGTTTATATATAACAGTCTGGAGGTACATGTTGGTTTATATATAACAGTCTAGAGGTACATGGTGGTTTATATATAACAGTCTGGAGGTACATGGTGGTTTATATATAACAGTCTGGAGGTACATGGTGGTTTATATATAACAGTCTGGAGGTACATGGTGGTTTATATATAACAGTCTGGAGGTACATGGTGGTTTATATATAACAGTCTGGAGGTACATGGTGGTTTATATATAACAGTCTGGAGGTACATGGTGGTTTATATATAACAGTCTGGAGGTACATGTTGGTTTATATATAACAGTCTAGAGGTACATGGTGGTTTATATATAACAGTCTGGAGGTACATGGTGGTTTATATATAACAGTCTAGAGGTACATGTTGGTTTATATATAACAGTCTGGAGGTACATGGTGGTTTATATATAACAGTCTGGAGGTACATGGTGGTTTATATATAACAGTCTGGAGGTACATGGTGGTTTATATATAACAGTCTGGAGGTACATGGTGGTTTATATATAACAGTCTAGAGGTACATGGTGGTTTATATATAACAGTCTAGAGGTACATGGTGGTTTATATATAACAGTTTGGAGGTACATGGTGGTTTATATATAACAGTCTGGAGGTACATGTTGGTTTATATATAACAGTCTGGAGGTACATGGTGGTTTATATATAACAGTCTGGAGGTACATGGTGGTTTATATATAACAGTCTGGAGGTACATGGTGGTTTATATATAACAGTCTGGAGGTACATGGTGGTTTATATATAACAGTCTGGAGGTACATGGTGGTTTATATATAACAGTCTAGAGGTACATGGTGGTTTATATATAACAGTCTAGAGGTACATGGTGGTTTATATATAACAGTCTGGAGGTACATGGTGGTTTATATATAACAGTCTGGAGGTACATGGTGGTTTATATATAACAGTCTGGAGGTACATGGTGGTTTCTATATAACAGTCTGGAGGTACATGCTGGTTTATATATAACAGTCTGGAGGTACATGGTGGTTTATATATAACAGTCTAGAGGTACATGGTGGTTTATATATAACAGTCTAGAGGTACATGGTGGTTTATATATAACAGTCTGGAGGTACATGGTGGTTTATATATAACAGTCTGGAGGTACATGTTGGTTTATATATAACAGTCTGGAGGTACATGGTGGTTTATATATAACAGTCTGGAGGTACATGTTGGTTTATATATAACAGTCTGGAGGTACATGTTGGTTTATATATAACAGTCTGGAGGTACATGGTGGTTTATATATAACAGTCTGGAGGTACATGGTGGTTTATATATAACAGTCTAGAGGTACATGGTGGTTTATATATAACAGTCTGGAGGTACATGGTGGTTTATATATAACAGTCTGGAGGTACATGTTGGTTTATATATAACAGTCTAGAGGTACATGGTGGTTTATATATAACAGTCTGGAGGTACATGGTGGTTTATATATAACAGTCTGGAGGTACATGGTGGTTTATATATAACAGTCTGGAGGTACATGGTGGTTTATATATAACAGTCTGGAGGTACATGGTGGTTTATATATAACAGTCTGGAGGTACATGGTGGTTTATATATAACAGTCTAGAGGTACATGGTGGTTTATATATAACAGTCTAGAGGTACATGGTGGTTTATATATAACAGTCTAGAGGTACATGGTGGTTTATATATAACAGTCTGGAGGTACATGGTGGTTTATATATAACAGTCTGGAGGTACATGGTGGTTTATATATAACAGTCTGGAGGTACATGGTGGTTTATATATAACAGTCTGGAGGTACATGGTGGTTTATATATAACAGTCTAGAGGTACATGGTGGTTTATATATAACAGTCTGGAGGTACATGGTGGTTTATATATAACAGTCTAGAGGTACATGGTGGTTTATATATAACAGTCTGGAGGTACATGGTGGTTTATATATAACAGTCTGGAGGTACATGGTGGTTTATATATAACAGTCTAGAGGTACATGGTGGTTTATATATAACAGTCTGGAGGTACATGTTGGTTTATATATAACAGTCTGGAGGTACATGGTGGTTTATATATAACAGTCTAGAGGTACATGGTGGTTTATATATAACAGTCTGGAGGTACATGGTGGTTTATATATAACAGTCTGGAGGTACATGGTGGTTTATATATAACAGTCTGGAGGTACATGGTGGTTTATATATAACAGTCTGGAGGTACATGGTGGTTTATATATAACAGTCTGGAGGTACATGGTGGTTTATATATAACAGTCTGGAGGTACATGGTGGTTTATATATAACAGTCTGGAGGTACATGGTGGTTTATATATAACAGTCTGGAGGTACATGGTGGTTTATATATAACAGTCTGGAGGTACATGGTGGTTTATATATAACAGTCTGGAGGTACATGGTGGTTTATATATAACAGTCTGGAGGTACATGGTGGTTTATATATAACAGTTTGGAGGTACATGTTGGTTTATATATAACAGTCTGGAGGTACATGGTGGTTTATATATAACAGTCTAGAGGTACATGGTGGTTTATATATAACAGTCTAGAGGTACATGGTGGTTTATATATAACAGTCTAGAGGTACATGGTGGTTTATATATAACAGCCTGGAGGTACATGTTGGTTTATATATAACAGTCTGGAGGTACATGTTGGTTTATATATAACAGTCTAGAGGTACATGGTGGTTTATATATAACAGTCTAGAGGTACATGGTGGTTTATATATAACAGTCTGGAGGTACATGGTGGTTTATATATAACAGTCTGGAGGTACATGTTGGTTTATATATAACAGTTTGGAGGTACATGGTGGTTTATATATAACAGTCTAGAGGTACATGGTGGTTTATATATAACAGTCTGGAGGTACATGGTGGTTTATATATAACAGTCTGGAGGTACATGGTGGTTTATATATAACAGTCTGGAGGTACATGTTGGTTTATATATAACAGTTTGGAGGTACATGGTGGTTTATATATAACAGTCTGGAGGTACATGGTGGTTTATATATAACAGTCTGGAGGTACATGGTGGTTTATATATAACAGTCTGGAGGTACATGGTGGTTTATATATAACAGTCTGGAGGTACATGGTGGTTTATATATAACAGTCTGGAGGTACATGGTGGTTTATATATAACAGTCTGGAGGTACATGGTGGTTTATATATAACAGTCTGGAGGTACATGGTGGTTTATATATAACAGTCTGGAGGTACATGGTGGTTTATATATAACAGTCTAGAGGTACATGGTGGTTTGGCCCTGTCCGGGGGTATTGTCTGGGTATTGTCTGGGTATTGTCGGAGGGGGCCACAGTGTCTCCTGACCCCCCTGTCTCAGCCTCCAGTATCTATGCTGCAATAGTCTATGTGCCGGGGGGTTAGGGTCAGTTTGTTAAATCTGATGTTATTATCCAGTGTCTTGTGAGAATTTAAGTATGCTCCCTCTAATTCTCTCTCTCTCCCACTCTACCTCCTCTCCCGGAGGACCTGAGCCTACCCGGAGGACCATGCTTCAGGACCACCTGTCCTGATGACTCCTAGCTGTCCCCAGTCCACCTGGTCGTGCTGCTGCACCGGTTTCAACTCCTCTGCCTCCTCTGCCTACCTGACCTGTTCATTGGACGTGCCACCCTGTCCCAGACCTGCTGTTTTCACCTCGCTCTCGCTCTATTGCACTGAAAAACCAAGTGACATTCACTCCTGATGTATTTACCTGTTGCAACCTCCACAACTACTTTTATTATTATTTGACCCTGCTGGTCATCTATGAACATTTGAACATCTTGGAGAAAGAACTGGCCTTAATGGCCATGAATTGTTATAATCTCCACAGCCAGAAGAGGACTGGCCACCCCTCAGAGCCTGGTTCCTCTCTAGGTTTCTTCCTAGGTTTTGCCTTTCTAGGGAGTTTTTCCTAGCCACCGTGCTTCTACATCTGCATTGCTTGCTCTTTGGGGTTTTAGGCTGGGTTTCTGTATAGCACTTTGTGACATCTGCTGATGTAAAAAGGGCTTTATAAATAAATTTGATTGATTGATTGAGGTACATGGTGGTTTATATATAACAGTCTGGAGGTACATGGTGGTTTATATATACAGTGGGGAGAACAAGTATTTGATACACTGCCGAGTTTGTAGGTTTTCCCACTTACAAAGCACGTAGAAGTCTGTAATTTTTATCATAGGTACTCTTCAACTGTGAGTGACTGAATCTAAAACAAAAATCCAGAAAATAACATTGTATAATTTTTAAGTAATTAATTTGCATTTTATTGCATGACATAAGTATTTGATACATCAGAAAAGCAGAACTTAATATTTGGTACAGAAACCTTTGTTTGCAATTACAAAGATCATACGTTTCCTGTAGTTCTTGACCAGGTTTGCACACACTGCAGCAGGGATTTTGGCCCACTCCTCCATACAGACCTTCTCCAGATCCTTCAGGTTTCGGGGCTGTCGCTGGGCAATACGGACTTTCAGCTCCCTCCAAAGATTTTCTATTGGGTTCAGGTCTGGAGACTGGCTAGGCCACTCCAGGACCTTGAGATGCTTCTTACGGAGCCACTCCTTAGTTGCCCTGGCTGTGTGTTTCGGGTCGTTGTCATGCTGGAAGACCCAGCCACGACCCATCGTCAATGCTCTTACTGAGGGAAGGAGTTTGTTGGCCAAGATCTCGCGATACATGGCCCCATCCATCCTCCCCTCAATACGGTGCAGTCGTCCAGTCCCCTTTGCAGAAAAGCATCCCCAAAGAATGATGTTTCTACCTCCATGCTTCACGGTTGGGATGGTGTTCTTAGGGTTGTACTCATCCTTCTTCTTCCTCCAAACACGGCACTGTGGAGTTTAGACCAAAAAGCTTTATTTTTGTCTCATGAGACCACATGACCTTCTCCCATTCCTCCTCTGGATCATCCAGATGGTCATTGGCGGGCCTGGACATGCGCTGGCTTGAGCAGGGGGACCTTGCGTGCGCTGCAGGATTTTAATCCATGACGGTGTAGTGTGTTACTAATGGTTTTCTTTGAGACTGTGGTCCCAGCTCTCTTCAGGTCATTGACCAGGTCCTGCCGTGTAGTTCTGGGCTGATCCCTCACCTTCCTCATGATCATTGATGCCCCACGAGGTGAGATCTTGCATGGTGCCCCAGACCGAGGGAGATTGACCGTCATCTTGAACTTCTTCCATTTTCTAATAATTGCGCCAACAGTTGATGCCTTCTCACCAAGCTGCTTGCCTATTGTCCTGTAGCCCATCCCAGCCTTGTGCAGGTCTACAATTTTATCCCTGATGTCCTTACACAGCTCTCTGGTGTTGGCCATTGTGGAGAGGTTGGAGTCTGTTTGATTGAGTGTGTGGACAGGTGTCTTTTATACAGGTAACAAGTTCAAACAGGTGCAGTTAATACAGGTAACGAGTGGAGAACAGGAGGGCTTCTTAAAGAAAAACTAACAGGTCTGTGAGAGCCGGAATTCTTACTGGTTGGTAGGTGTTCAAATATTTATGTCATGCAATAAAATGCAAATGAATTATTAAAAAATCATACAATGTGATTTTCTGGATTTTTTAGATTCCGTCTCTCACAGTTGAAGAGTACCTATGATAAAAATTACAGACCTCTACATGCTTTGTAAGTAGGAAAACCTGCAACATCGGCAGTGTATCAAATACTTGTTTTCCCCACTGTAGGTCAGTTAGGATCACCACTTTATTTTAAGAATGTCAGAATAATAGTAGAGAGAATGATTTATTTCAGCTTTTATTTCTTTCATCACATTCCCAGTGGGTCAGAAGTTTACATACACTCAATTAGTATTTGGTAGCATTGCCTTTAAATTGTTTAACTTGGGTCAAACGTTTCAGGTAGCCTTCCACAAGCTTCCCACAATAAATTGGGTGAATTTTGGCCCATTCCTCATGACAGAACTGGTGTAACTGAGTCAGGTTTGTAGGCCTCCTTGCTCGCACACGCTTTTCAGTTCTGTCCACAAATGTTCTATAGGATTGAGGTCAGGGCTTTGTGATGGCCACTCCAATACCTTGACTTTGTTGTCCTTAAGCCATTTTGCCACAACTTTGGAAGTATTCTTGATTGTCCATTTGGAAGACCCATTTGCGACCAAGCTTTAACTTCCTGACTGATGTCTTGAGATGTTGCTTCAATATATCCACATAATTTTCCTTCCTCATGATGATATCTATTTTGTGAAGTGCACCAGTCCCTCCTGCAGCAAAGCACCCCCACAACATGATGCTGCCACCCCTGTGCTTCACGGTTGGGATGGTGTTCTTCGGCTTGCAAGCCTCCCCCTTTTTCCTCCAAACATAACGAAGGTCATTATGGCCAAACAGTTCTATTTTTGTTTCATCAGACCAGAGGACATTTCTCCCAAAAAACAATCTTTGTCCCCATGTGCAGTTGCAAACCGTAGTCTGGCTTTTTTATGGCGGATTTGGAGCAGTGGCTTCTTCCTTGCTGAGCGGCCTTTCAGGTTATGTCGATATAGGACTCGTTTTACTGTGGATAGATACTTTTGTACCTGTTTCCTCCAGCATCTTCACAAGGTCCTTTGCTGTTGTTCTGCCAAAACTATAGTTTGATAACATGAAGTCTGTGAAGTGGTTGAAAAATGAGTTTTAATGACTTCAACCTAAGTGTATGTAAACTTCTGACTTCAACTGTATTTTAAAGGAACACAGTTCAGCTTTGCCACAACAAAGGACAAAAATAGGGAGTAGGAACACACTGGGTGGCCTGGTTCTGCTGGTTCTGCTGGTTCTGCACAGTGTTACGGTGTGACTTCACTTTGATCCAAATTGGATGCAACAAGAACAGAAAAAGTTTAACTGATTGACATCAATCCAATCAGCAACATGCAGATGCAGTTTGGAAGTTTCACCAGTAAAACATCAAGACAGTGATGATGGCCTGTTTTGAAATGAGGATTGCCCAACTTGGTGTTTGAGGATATTAAAAATAAAAGACATTATTGAGACAGTTTTATGCATATTCTATAATGATAGGCTATTCAATAGCCTATCATTATAGATAAAAAATTAAATAGCTCCCTCACCTAAAACAATAGCACTACACCACTGGATACAACAGCATGTTTAAAGAAACTGCACGGACAGCCTTTGGTTGAGGTCAAATTCATCTGCAACACATTCTCAGCGATATTGCTGGAATAACATTTGCCTGGTGTGAGGGGAAATGGATGGCAGCCGTATGCTAAGGATGCTTTGTCAACCAGCTGGAATAACATTTGCCTGGTGTGAGGGGGAATGAATGGCAGCCGTATGCTAAGGATGCTTTGTCAACCAGCTGGAATAACATTTGCCTGGTGTGAGGGGAAATGGATGGCAGCCGTATGCTAAGGATGCTTTGTCAACCAGCTGGAATAACATTTGCCTGGTGTGAGGGGAAATGGATGGCAGCCGTATGCTAAGGATGCTTTGTCAACCAGCTGGAATAACATTTGCCTGGTGTGAGGGGAAATGAATGGCAGCCGTATGCTAAGGATGCTTTGTCAACCAGCTGGTTGTGATCTGAGCAGGACGGGCAGATAAGAAACGATTACAGGCTCCGGCATTTATTTTAAACTCACCACTCTGGGTGCAGTGAGGCAGGCAAAGGAGAGAGGTGGGGAGGGAGGCAGGGAGGCAGGGAATGCAGGGAGGGAGGCAGGCAGGGAGGCAGAGAGAGAGGGAGGCAGGTAGGCAGAGAGGGTGGCAGGTAGGCAGAGAGAGAGGGAGGCAGTGAGACAGAGAGGGAGGCAGGGAAGCAGATCAAGAGGCAGGTAGGCAGAGAGGGAGGCAGGGAGGCAGAGAGGGAGGCAGGTAGGCAGAGAGGGAGGCAGGGAGGCAGATCAAGAGGCAGGTAGGCAGAGAGGAAGGCAGGGAGGCAGAGAGGGAGGCAGGTAGGCAGAGAGGGAGGCAGGGAGGCAGATCAAGAGGCAGGTAGGCAGAGAGGAAGGCAGGGAGGCAGAGAGGGAGGGAGGTAGGCAGAGAGGGAGGCAGGGAGGCAGATCAAGAGGCAGGTAGGCAGAGAGGAAGGCAGGGAGGCAGAGAGGGAGGGAGGTAGGCAGAGAGGGAGGCAGGGAGGCAGATCAAGAGGCAGGTAGGCAGAGAGGAAGGCAGGGAGGCAGAGAGGGAGGCAGGTAGGCAGAGAGGGAGGCAGGGAGGCAGATCAAGAGGCAGGTAGGCAGAGAGGAAGGCAGGGAGGCAGAGAGGGAGGGAGGTAGGCAGGCAGAGAGGGAGGCAGGTAGGCAGGCAGAGAGGGAGGCAGGTAGGCAAAGAGGGAGGCAGGGAGGCAGAGAGGGAGGGAGGTAGGCAGGCAGAGAGGGAGGCAGGCAGGCAAGCATGCCGGCAAGCACGCCACAGCCTACACCAGCACAGTTCATGCATTTTTCACAAAAGATCAGCCTTGAAAGCCTAACCCTAACCCTAACCCTAACCCTAACCGCAGGAGGTCTTTTGCCTTTTGGTAGGCCGTCATTGTAAATAAGAACTTGCCTAGTTAAATAAAAAATAAAATAAACTAATGATTTCAACCTGCTACTGGTGGACCCAGTGAAAATGATTTCAACCTGCTACTGGTGGACCCAGTGAAAATGATTTCAACCTGCTACTGGTGGACCCAGTTAAAATGATTTCAACCTGCTACTGGTGGACCCAGTTAAAATGATTTCAACCTGCTACTGGTGGACCCAGTTAAAATGATTTCAACCTGCTACTGGTGGACCCAGTTAAAATGATTTCAACCTGCTACTGGTGGACCCAGTTAAAATTATTTCAACCTGCTACTGGTGGACCCAGTTAAAATTATTTCAACCTGCTACTGGTGGACCCAGTTAAAATGATTTCAACCTGCTACTGGTGGACCCAGTTAAAATGATTTCAACCTGCTACTGGTGGACCCAGTTAAAATGATTTCAACCTGCTACTGGTGGACCCAGTTAAAATTATTTCAACCTGCTACTGGTGGACCCAGTTAAAATTATTTCAACCTGCTACTGGTGGACCCAGTTAAAATTATTTCAACCTGCTACTGGTGGACCCAGTTAAAATTATTTCAACCTGCTACTGGTGGACCCAGTTAAAATTATTTCAACCTGACACTGGTGGGAAACCCAGCCGCGAGCTGTGTGATCATGCTCTCCATAGCCGATATGAGCAAGACCTTTAAACAGGTCAACATTCACAAAGCCGCGAGGCCAGACGGATTACCAGGACATGTACTATAAGCATGTGGGGACCAACTGGCAAGTGCCTTCACTGACGTTATTAACCTCACCCTGACAGAGTCGGTATTACATACATGTTTCAAGCAGACCACCATAGTCCTGTTCATTGACTACAGCTCAGCGTTCAACACCATAGTGACCTCAAATCTCATCACTAAGCTAAGGATCCTGGGACTGAACACCTCCCTCTGAAACTGGATCATGGACTTCCTGACGGGCCGCCCCCAGGTGGTAAGGACAGGTAACAACACATCCACCAGGCTGACCCTCAACACGGGGGCCCCTCAGGGGTGCGTGCTTAGTCCCCTCCTGTACTCCCTGTTCACCCACGACTGCAAGGCCAGGCACGACTCCAACACCATCATTATGTTTGCTGATGACATGACACTGGTAGGCCTGATCACCGACAACGATGAGACAGCCTATAGGGAGGAGATCAGAGACCTGGCTGTGTCATCAGCAATAGAGATTGCATCATCTATGGATCTGTTTGAGCGGTATGTAAATTGGAGTGGGTCTATGGTTTCTGGGATAATGGTGTTAATGTGAGCCGTGACCAGCCTTTCAAAGCACTTCATGGCTACAGATGTGAGTGCTACGGGTCTGTAGTCATTTAGGCAGGTTACCTTAGTGTTCTTGGGCACAGGGACTATGGTGGTCTGCTTGAAACATGTTGGTTTTACAGACTCAGTCTGGGACTTGTTGAAAATGTCAGTGAAGACACTTGCCAGTTGGTCAGTGCATGCTCAGAGTACACGTCCTAGTAATCCGTCTGGCCCTGCGGCCTTGTGAATGTTCAGTGCGGATGTTGCCTGTAATCCATGGCTTCTGGTTGGGGTATTTACGTACATTGTGGGGACGACGTCATCGATGCACTTATTGATGAAGCCAGTGACTGATGTGGTGTACTCCTCAATGCCATCAGAAGAATCCCGGAACATATTCCAGTCTGTGCAGCAAAACAGTCCTGTAGCTCAGCATCTGTGTCATCTGACCACTTCTTTATTGACCGAGTCACTAACAGGACTGATGGTAGAGGCAGATTACCCACTCACCGTCGGATCCTTACAAGGCACCCCGGCCTACGTCTCCAATATCTCCGTCTCTTTCTCCTGCAAATGATGGGGATTTGGGCCTTGTCGAGTGTCTGAAGTAAATCCTTCGCATCCGACTTGTTAATTAATAAATCTTTGTCCAGTTTGAGATGAGTAATCGCTGTCCTGATATCCAGAAGCTCTTTTCGTCATAAGAAACTGTGGCAGAAACATTATGTACATAATAAGTTACAAATAATGCAAAAAAACAGCTGATTCATGAATCAGCTAGTTAGATACAGTGGGGAGAACAAGTATTTGATACACTGCCGATTTTACAGGTTTTCCCACTTACAAAGCATGTAGAAGTCTGTAATTTTTATCATAGGTACTCTTCAACTGTGAGTGATGGAATCTAAAACAAAAATCCAGAAAATCACATTGTATGATTTTTAAATAATTAATTTGCATATTATTGCATGACAAGTATTTGATACATCAGAAAAGCAGAACTTAATATTTGGTACAGAAACCTTTGTTTGCAATTACAGAGATCATACGTTTCCTGTAGTTCTTGACCAGGTTTGCACACACTGCAGCAGGGATTTTGGCCCACTCCTCCATCCAGATCCTTCAGGTTTCGGGGCTGTCGCTGGGCAATACGGACTTTCAGCTCCCTCCAAAGATTTTCTATTGGGTTCAGGTCTGGAGACTGGCTAGGCCACTCCAGGACCTTGAGATGCTTCTTACGGAGCCACTCCTTAGTTGCCCTGGCTGTGTGTTTCGGGTCGTTGTCATGCTGGAAGACCCAGCCACGACCCATCTTCAATGCTCTTACTGAGGGAAGGAGGTTGTTGGCCAAGATCTCGCGATACATGGCCCCATCCATCCTCCCCTCCTGTCCCCTTTGCAGAAAAGCATCCCCAAAGAATGATGTTTCCACCTCTATGCTTCACGGTTGGGATGGTGTTCTTGGGGTTGTACTCATCCTTCTTCTTCCTCCAAACACGGCGAGTGGAGTTTAGACCTCTATTTTTGTCTCATCAGACCACATGACCTTCTCCCATTCCTCCTCTGGATCATCCAGATGGTCATTGGCAAACTTCAGACGGGCCTGGACATGCGCTGGCTTGAGCAGGGGGACCTTGCGTGCGCTGCAGGATTTTAATCCATGACGGCGTAGTGTGTTACTAATGGTTTTCTTTGAGACTGTGGTCCCAGCTCTCTTCAGGTCATTGACCAGGTCCTGCCGTGTAGTTCTGAGCTGATCCCTCACCTTCCTCATGATCATTGATGCCCCACGAGCTGAGATCTTGCATGGTGCCCCAGACCGAGGGAGATTGACCGTCATCTTGAACTTCTTCTATTTTCTAATAATTGCGCCAACAGTTGTTGCCTTCTCACCAAGCTGCTTGCCTATTGTCCTGTAGCCCATCCCAGCCTTGTGCAGGTCTACACTTTTATCCCTGATGTCCTTACACAGCTCTCTGGTCTTGGCCATTGTGGAGAGGTTGGAGTCTGTTTGATTGAGTGTGTGGACGGGTGTCTTTTATACAGGTAACGAGTTCAAACAGTTGCAGTTAATACAGGTAATGAGTGGAGAACAGGAGGGCTTCTTAAAGAAAAACTAACAGGTCTGTGAGAGCCGGAATTCTTACTGGTTGGTAGGTGATCAAATACTTATGTCATGCAATAAAATGCAAATTAATTACTTAAAAATCATACAATGTGATTTTCTGGATTTTTGTTTTAGATTCCGTCACTCACAGTTGAAGAGTACCTATGATAAAAATTACAGACTTCTACATGCTTTGTAAGTGGGAAAACCTGCAAAATCGGCAGTGTATCAAATACTTGTTCTCCCCACTGTATCAGTTGATCATCTCTAATGTTGGCTAGATGAATCAGATAGTTAGATATATCAGTTGATCATCTCTAATGTAGGCTAGATGTATCAGCTAGTTAGATATATCAGTTGATCATCTCTAATGTATGCTAGATGATTCAGCTAGTTAGATATATCAGTTGATCATCTCTAATGTTGGCTAGATGAATCAGCTAGTTAGATATATCAGTTGATCATCTCTAATGTAGGCTAGATGAATCAGCTAGTTAGATATATCAGTTGATCATCTCTAATGTTGGCTAGATGATTCAGCTAGTTAGATATATCAGTTGATCATCTCTAATGTTGGCTAGATGATTCAGCTAGTTAGATATATCAGTTGATAATCTCTAATGTTGGCTAGATGAAGCAGATAGTTAGATATATCAGTTGATCATCTCTAATGTTGGCTAGATGAATCAGCTAGTTAGATATATCAGTTGATAATCTCTAATGTTGGCTAGATGAATCAGCTAGTTAGATATATCAGTTGATCATCTCTAATGTTGGCTAGATGAATCAGTTAGTTAGATTTATCAGTTGATCATCTCTAATGTTGGCTAGATGAATCAGCTAGTTAGTTATATCAGTTGATCATCTCTAATGTTGGCTAGATGAATCAGCTAGTTAGATATATCAGTTGATCATCTCTAATGTTGGCTAGATGAATCAGCTAGTTAGATATATCAGTTGATAATCTCTAATGTTGGCTAGATGAATCAGCTAGTTAGATATATCAGTTGATCATCTCTATTGTAGGCTAGATGATTCAGCTAGTTAGATATATCAGTTGATCATCTCTAATGTAGGCTAGATGAATCAGCTAGTTAGATATATCAGTTGATCATCTCTAATGTAGGCTAGATGAAGCAGATAGTTAGATATATCAGTTGATCATCTCTAATGTAGGCTAGATGAAGCAGATAGTTAGATATATCAGTTGATCATCTCTAATGTAGGCTAGATGAATCAGCTAGTTAGATATATCAGTTGATCATCTCTAATGTTGGCTAGATGATTCAGCTAGTTAGATATATCAGTTGATCATCTCTAATGTAGGCTAGATGAATCAGCTAGTTAGATATATCAGTTGATCATCTCTAATGTAGGCTAGATGAATCAGCTAGTTAGATATATCAGTTGATCATCTCTAATGTAGGCTAGATGAAGCAGATAGTTAGCTGGGCTATGGTGTCAAAACAAGCTAACTATTCTTAACTTGATTTGAATTTGTTCTGCTACTGACAGAGGTGAACTGCAATTGCCCCGTTCACTGTCCCTGACCGTAAGACAGCACATGCTAGTAACCTACTGGCAGTATTCATTTGAAACTCACAGCTGCAGGTGGGAAGCTTGTGGATCCAACAAGGACATCAAGGAGGTTGCTGTGGCCGAAGGGGGAGGGGACTTTTTATTATTAGTTTCATTTAAAGAGAGAAAAGAGACTAAATGTAAAGTCATTTGTTTCACTAGGAGGATAAAGGAGCAGAGCTCCAGCTCCCCAGGGCTGGTCTGTGGACGTGCCTGCTGGAATCACACTCACACTGACTCTAAAACATACATTGTTGTAGTATATGGTTATAATATATGACTTTCTAATAAACAATATAACCTCCATTTGTCAGAGACATTTTAAACACCTTCATCATGTATTGTGTTTTGGTCCAGCACATACAATACCGTACACACCACCAGACAACTGATCAATACAATTCATGTGTGGAAGCTGTCAATTTGTAGAAAACTAAAAGATTACAACACAGAACACAATTCATCCTTTATAAATATGCTGGTTGGATGCCTCATTACCCTCCCCGACTACCAATCCAATCGACAAACTGTAGTCTGCTCTGCTCTACTGCAGCCTACTGTAGAAAGGGGTCGAAATTCGAGGCCGCACATCATACAGGAGTTCAATAACAAATCCCTTTTCTATTGCAGTCCACAACACCATATTGACCGACTGGCTGTGACCAAATACAAATTCAATGTTATCCTTTATCTTATACAATTTATTTATTTATCACACCCATATACGTTTTTGGAAAATAAAATATGTTCAATGCCATGGAATGTAAGAATTTGTTTTTTTTTCTGGCGAATAACACGTATTGCCGCATAATTTTTGACTAACCGCACTCTATGATACAACTCAAACGCGCCCTTACCAGTATATCAGCTTGTTATTATGAAGAATGGCAGGGGTCTTGTCCGAGGCGCAGTTGATGCACCACATTGTTGGTAACTAACTCACGTCTCGTCCTGGTGCATAAAAACCGTTATTCCGTTTTGTTGTTAGTTTTGCTGGAGCACTAACAGTCGCTCCTGGAGAGGCGCGCCAATGTTTCGCTCTGATAGCATGCTTCAGGTAGATAACGTTGTTAACTCAAAAGAGAAACATCGACGGTCCTCGGCTCAATCCCTGCATCTGTTCCCACCTCTCTTCCTCCCTCTTTCCTCTCCTCCATCTAATGTCGTTGAATCTCCAACGCGGCAGTTTCTATCTCTCTCTCCGGGCGCAGGCTGCTATTTGCCAGAGCAGAGCAGCGTGACACAGCAGTCAGACAACAACACAACTACTGCTATTCTGATTTCAGGCTCCAGTCAACACTCTCAGCAAGTGGGGCTGTAGGACTATTTAATCCCCGTATACTCTCCAAGTCGTATTTGTTATTTTTTACATGTTATTTATTTAACCTGTATTTATCTAGGCAAGTCAGTTAAGAATATAATCTTATTTACAATGATGGCCTACACCGGCCAAAATCGGACGAAGCTGGGCCAATTGTGCGCCGCCCTATGGGACTCCCAATCACTGCAGGTTGTGATACAGCCTGGGTGTCTATAGTGTAGTCTGGGTCTGTAGTGACTCCTCTAGCACTGAGATGCAGTGTCTTAGACCACTGAACCAGGTTGTCTGTAGTGACTCCTCTAACACTGAGATGCAGTGTCTTAGACCACTGAACCAGGTTGTCTGTAGTGACTCCTCTAACACTGAGATGCAGTGTCTTAGACCACTGAACCAGGGTGTCTGTAGTGACTCCTCTAGCACTGAGATGCAGTGTCTTAGACCACTGAACCAGGTTGTCTGTAGTGACTCCTCTAGCACTGAGATGCAGTGTCTTAGACCACTGAACCAGGTTGTCTGTAGTGACTCCTCTAGCACTGAGATGCAGTGTCTTAGACCACTGAACCAGGTTGTCTGTAGTGACTCCTCTAGCACTGAGATGCAGTGTCTTAGACCACTGAACCAGGTTGTCTGTAGTGACTCCTCTAGTACTGAGATGCAGTGTCTTAGACCACTGAACCAGGTTGTCTGTAGTGACTCCTCTAGCACTGAGATGCAGTGTCTTAGACCACTGAACCAGGTTGTCTGTAGTGACTCCTCTAGTACTGAGATGCAGTGTCTTAGACCACTGAACCAGGTTGTCTGTAGTGACTCCTCTAACACTGAGATGCAGTGTCTTAGACCACTGAACCAGGTTGTCTGTAGTGACTCCTCTAGCACTGAGATGCAGTGTCTTAGACCACTGAACCACTTGGGAGCCCCCTCAGATATATCCTCAGATGAAAGACAGACAAATATTATAGTCCATGGACTAATATCCTTTTATGATAATCACATGTAGGCCTGCATCTATTTAGTTGTTACAGCCTAATATGCTATTTTTCCTGGGGCCCACACTGCCATACTGTATGTAACAGATAGCATTAGACCCCCGGTCTCTGTATGGCCTTCTCCCTGCATGGTTCCTACTGACAACAGCAGAGGGGAAACATCCATGACCAGGCTTTGTGCTGTGTGACAATGTAAACGCTCTGTGCTGTGTGACAATGTAAAGGCTCTGTGCTGTGTGACAATGTAAAGGCTCTGTGCTGTGTGACAATGTAAAGGCTCTGTGCTGTGTGACAATGTAAAGGCTCTGTGCCGTGTGACAATGTAAAGGCTCTGTGCTGTGTGACAATGTAAAGGCTCTGTGCTGTGTGACAATGTAAAGGCTCTGTGCTGTGTGACAATGTAAAGGCTCTGTGCTGTGTGACAATGTAAAGGCTCTGTGCTGTGTGACAATGTAAAGGCTCTGTGCCGTGTGACAATGTAAAGGCTCTGTGCTGTGTGACAATGTAAAGGCTCTGTGCCGTGTGACAATGTAAAGGCTCTGTGCTGTGTGACAATGTAAAGGCTCTGTGCTGTGTGACAATGTAAAGGCTCTGTGCTGTGTGACAATGTAAAGGCTCTGTGCTGTGTGACAATGTAAAGGCTCTGTGCTGTGTGACAATGTAAAGGCTCTGTGCTGTGTGACAATGTAAAGTGACAATGGCCGAGACTAGAAACTAGCAGCTTGATTTCCCCATGTATCACCTCTCTCTCTCTCTCTCTCTCTCTCTCTCACACACACACTGAATTATTGCCTTGAAGACAACACTCTATAATTCATTATAAGCAGCAGTCTCTCTCTCTCTCTCTCTCCTCTCTCTCTCTCTCCTCTCTCTCTCTCTCTCTCTCTCTCTCTCTCTCTCTCTCTCTCTCTCTCTCTCCTCTCTCTCTCCTCCCACTATATGTCATCTGTCCCTTGTTTAAAGGGATTTTACAACATGATTTGCTCAGATCCTCAATCCCCATTTCTCTGCCCAGCTTTACTTCAGCACACCTCTGATTTTTATTATAATTAATTAAAGTAGCAGTTGTTGATGAACAGTTATGTATATTCAAAGTAAATTAACCAATTCTATATCACTCTGATAATGATTCCAAAATACAACACCAACTCCATATGTTGTAGCCTGAAGTGTGTGTGTGTGTGTGTCCTCAGCCCATCCATAGGCACCTAAAGGCATGTGTTACCAGCTTGGCCTGGCAGATCTCTCTACTCTGTAACATCTCCAGAGACTCAATGAAAACCACTTATTTACTCTCCTCAAATGAAATGAGCTAATATTATGTAGGTTATGGTATTACTCCTAAACACCCTAACCCTAACCCTAATATTATGTAGGTTATGGTATTACTCCTAAACACACTAACCCTAACCCTAACCCTAATATTATGTAGGTTATGGTATTACTCCTAAACACACTAACCCTAACCCTAATATTATGTAGGTTATGGTATTACTCCTAAACACCCTAACCCTAACCCTAACCCTAATATTATGTAGGTTATGGTATTACTCCTAAACACACTAACCCTAACCCTAACCCTAATATTATGTAGGTTATGGTATTACTCCTAAACACACTAACCCTAACCCTAATATTATGTAGGTTATGGTATTACTCCTAAACACACTAACCCTAACCCTAACCCTAATATTATGTAGGTTATGGTATTACTCCTAAACACACTAACCCTAACCCTAATATTATGTAGGTTATGGTATTACTCCTAAACACACTAACCCTAACCCTAACCCTAATATTATGTAGGTTATGGTATTACTCCTAAACACACTAACCCTAACCCTAATATTATGTAGGTTATGGTATTACTCCTAAACACACTAACCCTAACCCTAATATTATGTAGGTTATGGTATTACTCCTAAACACACTAACCCTAACCCTAATATTATGTAGGTTATGGTATTACTCCTAAACACACTAACCCTAACCCTAACCCTAATATTATGTAGGTTATGGTATTACTCCTAAACACACTAACCCTAACCCTAATATTATGTAGGTTATGGTATTACTCCTAAACACACTAACCCTAACCCTAATATTATGTAGGTTATGGTATTACTCCTAAACACACTAACCCTAACCCTAATATTATGTAGGTTATGGTATTACTCCTAAACACACTAACCCTAACCCTAACCCTAATATTATGTAGGTTATGGTATTACTCCTAAACACCCTAACCCTAACCCTAACCCTAATATTATGTAGGTTATGGTATTACTCCTAAACACACTAACCCTAACCCTAATATTATGTAGGTTATGGTATTACTCCTAAACACCCTAACCCTAACCCTAACCCTAATATTATGTAGGTTATGGTATTACTCCTAAACACACTAACCCTAACCCTAACCCTAATATTATGTAGGTTATGGTATTACTCCTAAACACCCTAACCCTAACCCTAATATTATGTAGGTTATGGTATTACTCCTAAACACACTAACCCTAACCCTAATATTATGTAGGTTATGGTATTACTCCTAAACATACTAACCCTAACCCTAATATTATGTAGGTTATGGTATTACTCCTAAACACCCTAACCCTAACCCTAACCCTAATATTATGTAGGTTATGGTATTACTCCTAAACACACTAACCCTAACCCTAACCCTAATATTATGTAGGTTATGGTATTACTCCTAAACACACTAACCCTAACCCTAACCCTAATATTATGTAGGTTATGGTATTACTCCTAAACACACTAACCCTAACCCTAACCCTAATATTATGTAGGTTATGGTATTACTCCTAAACACACTAACCCTAACCCTAACCCTAATATTATGTAGGTTATGGTATTACTCCTAAACACACTAACCCTAACCCTAACCCTAATATTATGTAGATTATGGTATTACTCCTAAAAACACTAACCCTAACCCTAACCCTAATATTATGTAGGTTATGGTATTACTCCTAAACACACTAACCCTAACCCTAATATTATGTAGGTTATGGTATTACTCCTAAACACACTAACCCTAACCCTAATATTATGTAGGTTATGGTATTACTCCTAAACACACTAACCCTAACCCTAACCCTAATATTATGTAGGTTATGGTATTACTCCTAAACACACTAACCCTAACCCTAACCCTAATATTATGTAGGTTATGGTATTACTCCTAAACACACTAACCCTAACCCTAATATTATGTAGGTTATGGTATTACTCCTAAACACACTAACCCTAACCCTAATATTATGTAGGTTATGGTATTACTCCTAAACACACTAACCCTAACCCTAATATTATGTAGGTTATGGTATTACTCCTAAACACACTAACCCTAACCCTAATATTATGTAGGTTATGGTATTACTCCTAAACACACTAACCCTAACCCTAATATTATGTAGGTTATGGTATTACTCCTAAACACACTAACCCTAACCCTAATATTATGTAGGTTATGGTATTACTCCTAAACACACTAACCCTAACCCTAACCCTAATATTATGTAGGTTATGGTATTACTCCTAAACACACTAACCCTAACCCTAATATTATGTAGGTTATGGTATTACTCCTAAACACACTAACCCTAACCCTAACCCTAATATTATGTAGGTTATGGTATTACTCCTAAACACACTAACCCTAACCCTAACCCTAATATTATGTAGGTTATGGTATTACTCCTAAACACACTAACCCTAACCCTAACCCTAATATTATGTAGGTTATGGTATTACTCCTAAACACACTAACCCTAACCCTAACCCTAATATTATGTAGGTTATGGTATTACTCCTAAACACACTAACCCTAACCCTAACCCTAATATTATGTAGGTTATGGTATTACTCCTAAACACACTAACCCTAACCCTAATATTATGTAGGTTATGGTATTACTCCTAAACACACTAACCCTAACCCTAATATTATGTAGGTTATGGTATTACTCCTAAACACACTAACCCTAACCCTAATATTATGTAGGTTATGGTATTACTCCTAAACACACTAACCCTAACCCTAACCCTAATATTATGTAGGTTATGGTATTACTCCTAAACACACTAACCCTAACCCTAATATTATGTAGGTTATGGTATTACTCCTAAACACACTAACCCTAACCCTAACCCTAATATTATGTAGGTTATGGTATTACTCCTAAACACACTAACCCTAACCCTAATATTATGTAGGTTATGGTATTACTCCTAAACACACTAACCCTAACCCTAATATTATGTAGGTTATGGTATTACTCCTAAACACACTAACCCTAACCCTAATATTATGTAGGTTATGGTATTACTCCTAAACACACTAACCCTAACCCTAACCCTAATATTATGTAGGTTATGGTATTACTCCTAAACACACTAACCCTAACCCTAATATTATGTAGGTTATGGTATTACTCCTAAACACACTAACCCTAACCCTAATATTATGTAGGTTATGGTATTACTCCTAAACACACTAACCCTAACCCTAATATTATGTAGGTTATGGTATTACTCCTAAACACACTAACCCTAACCCTAACCCTAATATTATGTAGGTTATGGTATTACTCCTAAACACACTAACCCTAACCCTAACCCTAATATTATGTAGGTTATGGTATTACTCCTAAACACACTAACCCTAACCCTAATATTATGTAGGTTATGGTATTACTCCTAAACACACTAACCCTAACCCTAACCCTAATATTATGTAGGTTATGGTATTACTCCTAAACACACTAACCCTAACCCTAACCCTAATATTATGTAGGTTATGGTATTACTCCTAAACACACTAACCCTAACCCTAATATTATGTAGGTTATGGTATTACTCCTAAACACACTAACCCTAACCCTAACCCTAATATTATGTAGGTTATGGTATTACTCCTAAACACACTAACCCTAACCCTAATATTATGTAGGTTATGGTATTACTCCTAAACACACTAACCCTAACCCTAATATTATGTAGGTTATGGTATTACTCCTAAACACACTAACCCTAACCCTAACCCTAATATTATGTAGGTTATGGTATTACTCCTAAACACACTAACCCTAACCCTAATATTATGTAGGTTATGGTATTACTCCTAAACACACTAACCCTAACCCTAACCCTAATATTATGTAGGTTATGGTATTACTCCTAAACACACTAACCCTAACCCTAATATTATGTAGGTTATGGTATTACTCCTAAACACACTAACCCTAACCCTAACCCTAATATTATGTAGGTTATGGTATTACTCCTAAACACACTAACCCTAACCCTAACCCTAATATTATGTAGGTTATGGTATTACTCCTAAACACACTAACCCTAACCCTAACCCTAATATTATGTAGGTTATGGTATTACTCCTAAACACACTAACCCTAACCCTAACCCTAATATTATGTAGGTTATGGTATTACTCCTAAACACACTAACCCTAACCCTAATATTATGTAGGTTATGGTATTACTCCTAAACACACTAACCCTAACCCTAACCCTAATATTATGTAGGTTATGGTATTACTCCTAAACACACTAACCCTAACCCTAATATTATGTAGGTTATGGTATTACTCCTAAACACACTAACCCTAACCCTAACCCTAATATTATGTAGGTTATGGTATTACTCCTAAACACACTAACCCTAACCCTAATATTATGTAGGTTATGGTATTACTCCTAAACACACTAACCCTAACCCTAATATTATGTAGGTTATGGTATTACTCCTAAACACACTAACCCTAACCCTAATATTATGTAGGTTATGGTATTACTCCTAAACACACTAACCCTAACCCTAATATTATGTAGGTTATGGTATTACTCCTAAACACACTAACCCTAACCCTAATATTATGTAGGTTATGGTATTACTCCTAAACACACTAACCCTAACCCTAATATTATGTAGGTTATGGTATTACTCCTAAACACACTAACCCTAACCCTAATATTATGTAGGTTATGGTATTACTCCTAAACACACTAACCCTAACCCTAATATTATGTAGGTTATGGTATTACTCCTAAACACACTAACCCTAACCCTAACCCTAATATTATGTAGGTTATGGTATTACTCCTAAACACACTAACCCTAACCCTAATATTATGTAGGTTATGGTATTACTCCTAAACACACTAACCCTAACCCTAATATTATGTAGGTTATGGTATTACTCCTAAACACACTAACCCTAACCCTAATATTATGTAGGTTATGGTATTACTCCTAAACACACTAACCCTAACCCTAATATTATGTAGGTTATGGTATTACTCCTAAACACACTAACCCTAACCCTAATATTATGTAGGTTATGGTATTACTCCTAAACACACTAACCCTAACCCTAATATTATGTAGGTTATGGTATTACTCCTAAACACACTAACCCTAACCCTAATATTATGTAGGTTATGGTATTACTCCTAAACACACTAACCCTAACCCTAATATTATGTAGGTTATGGTATTACTCCTAAACACACTAACCCTAACCCTAATATTATGTAGGTTATGGTATTACTCCTAAACACACTAACCCTAACCCTAA